>QJPP01005594.1:0-24844 GCA_003996215.1 Jaltomata sinuosa
TAAAAGAAGAATTACAACTTAAAGAAGAATTACAACTTAAAGAAAAAATACAACTTAAAGAAGAATTACAACTAAAAGAAGATAACGAAGAACATAAGTTACCAGAATTGGTAATAGATGAAATAAAATGAAACTAATGAAGAACAAAATTCAGAAGCAAGTGAAACATATACTGAATTATTAAAAAATATAGAAAATGATGAAAATATAGAAAATGATGAAAACATAGAAATAAATATGAGTAAAGTAGAAGAAAAACCTAGCACATCAGAAGAAAAAAGAGACTTAAAATCAAAATACTATACAAAAAGTTATGAAAACTCAGATAAACAAGAAACAACATGGAAAAAACAATATAATGAAAAATGGACACCAACTCCATCAATAGAACAATATAATTTCTTAGATCTAGATTGTGTAACAGACACAAATAAAGTTATCCAATTATGGATGGGATATATAGCAAAACAATTAATAGACAACAAAATACAAATGGCAGAAGCACCAGGATACATAGAAAGAACATTAATAGGAACAGTAAAACTATGGTTATTAAATTTAACAGAAGAAAGTATAAAAACATTAAGAAATAATAAAAACATAAATGGCGAAGCTGCAACAACATCGATAGAAATACTACAAAAATATGAAACGGCAATAAGAAACGAATTTACCAGTACGACGACAGAAGATGAAGAAAAAAATAAAGAAAAAATAATAAATAAAAATTTATTGACAAAATTAGAAATATGTAATATGTGTTATATAGATGAGTATACATGTGCATTTAAAGAATATTATTACAAAGGATCATATAATACGGAAGAAAGCAAGGAGATCAGACAGCTATATTTCACAAAATTACCGGAACCATTTAGTTCAAAAATAATAAAAAATTGGGAAGAAGCAGGACTAATAGATACGTTAGGATCTAGGATAAAATATTTACAACACTGGTATTCTAATATTTGTGAAGAATATGGAGAAAAACTACAAATAGAAAAAACCTTGATAAAAAATCTAGTATGTTGTAACAAAAAAGTGGCACCTAAATTCGGGTGTAAAGATGAAATTAATTATTATAAGGAATCATACTCAAGAAAAAAGAGATATAAAAAATATAAATCCAAGTATAAAAATAAAAACCAAAAAAGAGAATATTATGTAAAGAACTATAAAACAAAAAGGCCATATAGACCAAAGAGAAAGTTAACAGAGTGTACATGCTACAACTGTGGAAAATTAGGACATATAGCTAAAAATTGTAGATTACCAAGAGACCCACAAAGAAAACAAATATCAGAGATAATATTCAAAGAAGACGAAAAATATACGCAAATAAAATACATAGACTATGAGCTAAATAGCGATGATAGTATATATGAAATATCAGAAGAAGAAAGTGAAATAGGTAATGACTGAAAAAGAAATACAAAAAATAAAAAAGGAAGAATATCTAGATGAAGAATCTACAAATCAAAAAATAATATTTGATTATAACATATTTGACCAAATAAAAGGAAAAGAATTAGACTTAAGTGTAGATAAAATATTTAATATACCAATTATAAGAAACTTATTCAAAAGACAAAAAGAAGAGTACTATGTAGTAAGCCAAAAAGAACATGTAATAGATTGTAAATATACACAAGGAAAAGCTAAAATACCCTTGATAACCAGAAGAATCATAAATAAAGAAATACAAGATCTAAAAGCAAGAGATCCAATAAAATACGTACATCTAGGAGGAACAGAAATATTAATAAAAGCTTGTTTTAGAGAAGGAATAGATACACCAATAGAAATATATTTAGCAGACGATAGGATAATAGAACCTATAGAAAAAAGCATAATAAGTGCAGTTAAAGGAAATTTAATATACCAAAAGTTTAAATTTATAATAAGTGTTAACTATTCAGTATCAGTATCAGATAGTAATATAGATAAATCTTTAATATTATATTGGAAAATGTCAGGAATAGAACTAACCCCAGGCAGTAAAATATTTACAGCAAGATGTAAAAACTTGTATATATTAACTACTAAGCATAGAATAACAGCAAAAAATAAAATAAATAGGATAAAGATAGAAAACCCCTTTGAAAAGATAGTTACTCTAATAGACAAAAATGACTATAGTTACAAAGAAATAGATTTTGATGAAGATTTAGAAATAGTAAAAGAAAGATTAAGAACATCTAAAAGAATAAACTATGAACCAAGGTTAAGCATATCAGGTAGCAAAAGATATGAAAGTACAAGTATAAACTACGAACCAGAAATACAAGAATCATCTACAAAACTGATAAAACATCAAAAAGAGGAACTAAAACAATACTATATAACGGGAATAATAAATGAACAAAAATGTTTAATATTAATAGATATAGGACAAGAAGAAAATAACATAGCACGAGAACTAGTTATGGAAGATAAGATAAAAGTAAAAAATCGGCCATGCCCAGACCTACCAAAAATATTAGCAAATATTAAAGAAATAGTAAAAAAATAATAAAGATAAAATTTGAAATACACCAAGACAAAAATACAATATTAGGAATAAAATGGTTAGAAAAAATGAAACCATATAGTATAGAAAATAAACAATTAATAATAACACATAATAATAAGAGAATAATAATAAAAAGAGTTTAAAAAATATGGAAATACTAATCATGCATCAAACTATCGATAATCATACTACGAACAGAATATCTAGCAAGAAATTTAAAAGACCATAAGAAAAAGACGAACGGAATATCTAGGATAATTCGATTAAATCACTAAATACACAAGATAGATGGTAAATTACAAAAGAAATAAGGAGACTTGTTCTCAATATACAAAACTGGTGTTTCCCAACGTCACCTTCTAGCTCCGCATATTTAGAGTCATGCTGCTGACTTAGCTCCGCATATTTAGAGTCATGCTGCTGACTTAGCTCTATCTTTTGTAATCTCGTTCCTAGACTGTCCACTTTCATGGAAAGCGTAGTAAGGATTGAGAGTATATCTGGAGTAGTTTCCTCAGTCTGAGTACTTTTGTCTTGATAGGTGATCTGCAATTGCATTCTTGTCAGTTGGAATTACTACAATTGTAAATGTAAAGTTTAATATATTCAATACTAGTCTCCTTATTTCTTTTGTTGTAACTGAATCTTGTACCTTTTTGGTTATCCACCATTTTACCTGTGTATTGTCTGTTCTTACAATAAATTTATTATAAACTATATATGGTTCGAAATTTAACAAACATTTATATAATGCAAATAGTTCTTTCCTATTTATTTTCCATTTTATTTGTGGTTCTGTATATGATCCTGAGTAATATCTACAATGGTGTTCTATCTTTTCATTTTCATATTTATATTTTAATACTCCGCCATAGCTATGATCGCTAGAGTCTGTTTCTACTATGTATGTAAATTTTTTATTTTCATCTGGAAAATATAGTTTTGGTAGTTGCTTACACATGTTTTTAATTTTTCTTATATGGGTTTTATCTGTACCATCAAAATGGTATTCTATGTCCTTTTTCAATTTTTTCTGTAACGGTTTTAAATTTTCTGCTAGCTTAGGTATATATTCTCGTACTTGGTTAACTAATCCTAGAAAGGATTGTAGTTTCTTTTTTGTGTCAAGCATTTCGTTTAATCCAATTATTTTTTGTACTATATGTGTTTGCATTTTTATCCCATTTTTATCTATTTGTATTCCTAGAAATTCTATTTGGTTTTTCATTATTTTCGCCTTTGCTTTGCTTAGACTTATTCCTGAGATTTCTATAATATGTATGAATTTTTCTAATAATCTTATATGTTCTTCTTGTGTTCTAGAGTATAGTAATATATCATCTATATAGACTATACAATTTTCTAGCTGGTTAAAATAGTTATCCATAAAGTGTTGATATCTACATGGTGCATTTTTATATCCAAATGGTAATACGTTCCATTCATAGAATCCTTGTGGTACTGTAAAAGCTGTTAATTTTTTAGATTCATCTTCTAGTTTTAGGTGGTAAAATCCTGATTTACAGTCAAATTTACTGAAATAATTATATCCTTGTATTTGTCTTATTTTTAATATTTTATTTGGTATTGGGTAGTTATATGTTTTGGTTTTTGCATTTAAATTTCTATAGTCTATGACCATCCTAGTTTTTTTTCTTTTTTGTTCACTATGTTTATTTACTATGAAAGCTGGGCTAGAATGTTTACTATTACTTTCTTGTATATAGTTCTTTTCTAGTAATTCATTAATATGCATCTTAAATTCTTCTAAATCATTGAAGTTATATCTTAAAGGTTTTTGAGTTATAATACTATTTTCCTCCATTAGTTCTATTTTAACTTTTGTTTTGTGGTTTTTCCATCCTTTTAATGGTTCTTCACTATACAGTGTTTCTAGTTTATCTTGTATTGTTTTTATTTTGTTTATTGAAAATATGATTAATTCTATTTTATGATCTAACTGATTTATGTTTTCTAATTTTTGGTTTATTTTTTCACTTCCTTTTATCCATTCTGTTGTTTTCCTATTTTTGTTATTAACTCTTTTTGCTCCTACTTTGTTGTTACATGGTGTTGTGAACCACCAATGCGTTTTTGTTATAGTGTGTGGATATAGTTTTTCTAAAAAGGGCATTCCTAATAACATATCTTTTGTTGTTAATTCGTAATTATATACTTCTTCTATTGTTAGTATTTTATCCCATATTTGTATTTTTATATTTTTTGCTTTATGTGTAATCATACTTCCTTCATTATTAAATCCTGTTACTACTATTGGTGTTTTTAACTTTTCCCATTTTTCTTCTGGTAAGCAGTTATATTTAAATATATTAGCTTCTGCTCCTGTATCTATCATTGGTGTATAATATCTATTATTATATCCTTCTACTATTATTTTTGCTAGTATATATATTTTCATTTTTTAAACTCTTTTTCAGTCATTACCTATTTCACTATCTTCTTCTGATATTTCATATATACTATCATCGCTATTTAGCTCATAGTCTATGTATTTTATTTGCGTATATTTTTCGTCTTCTTTGAATATTATCTCTGATATTTGTTTTCTTTGTGGGTCTCTTGGTAATCTACAATTTTTAGCTATATGTCCTAATTTTCCACAGTTGTAGCATGTACACTCTGTTAACTTTCTCTTTGGTCTATATGGCCTTTTTGTTTTATAGTTCTTTACATAATATTCTCTTTTTGGGTTTTTATTTTTATACTTGAATTTATATTTTTTATATCTCTTTTTTCTTGAGTATGATTCCTTATAATAATTAATTTCATCTTTACACCCGAATTTAGGTGCCACTTTTTTGTTACAACATACTAGATTTTTTATCAAGGTTTTTTCTATTTGTAGTTTTTCTCCATATTCTTCACAAATATTAGAATACCAGTGTTGTAAATATTTTATTCTAGATCCTAACGTATCTATTAGTCCTGCTTCTTCCCAATTTTTTATTATTTTTGAACTAAATGGTTCAGGTAATTTTGTGAAATATAGTTGTCTGATCTCCTTGCTTTCTTCCGTATTATATGATCCTTTGTAATAATATTTTTTAAATGCACATGTATACTCATCTATATAACACATATTACATATTTCTAATTTTGTCAATAAATTTCTATTTATTATTTTTTCTTTATTTTTTTCTTCATCTTCTGTCGTCGTACTGGTAAATTCGTTTCTTATTGCCGTTTCATATTTTTGTAGTATTTCTATCGTTGTTGTTGCAGCTTCGCCACTCATGTTTTTATTATTTCTTAAAGTTTTTATACTTTCTTCTGTTATATTTAATAACCATAGTTTTACTGTTCCTATTAATGTTCTTTCTATGTATCCTGGTGTTTCTGCTATTTGTATTTTGTTGTCTATTAATTGTTTTGCTATATATCCCATCCATAATTGGATAACTTTATTTGTGTCTGTTACACAATCTAGATCTAAGAAATTATATTGTTCTGTTGATGGAGTTGGTGTCCATTTTTCATTATATTGTTTTTCCATGTTGTTTCTTGTTTATCTGAGTTTTCATAACTTTTTGTATAGTATTTTGGTTTTAAGTCTCTTTTTTCTTCTGATGTGCTAGGTTTTTCTTCTACTTTACTCATATTTATTTCTATGTTTTCATCATTTTCTATATTTTCATCATTTTCTATATTTTTTAATAATTCAGTATATGTTTCACTTGCTTCTGAATTTTGTTCTTCATTAGTTTCATTTATTTCATCTATCACCATTTCTGATAATTTATGCTCTTCGTTATCTTTTTCTTTTAGTTGTAATTCTTCTTTAAGTTGTAATTCTTCTTTAAATAACTCTATTTCATTTTGTAATTTTTCTTGTTGTTCTTTTTCTTTTTGTAATTTTTCTTGTTGTTCCTTTTCTTTTTGTCTTTTTTCCTTTTCTTTTTGTCTGTTTTTATATATTTCTTTTAACATTGCTAGTTCTTTTTCTAATTCTTGTATTTTTGTATTTTTAGTACTTTCTATTTTTTGTACTTCTATTTTTGCTTCTTGTTTTATTTTATTTATTTCATTCTTTCTGTCTATTTCTTCGTTTTCTTTCATTATTTTTACCATAGCTGTTAGACTATCTTCTTCGCGTAATTCTTAATTTTTTTCTTCAAAATAGTAAATACGTGTTAAAATATATTAAAACTTAGCAAAATACTATACGTAACTATATAAAGATTTGCACATTTTCTTTTTTCAAATATTAAAAATTATTTTCACAATCAATACACGTGATTCATAATGTTCTTCTCCTAAATACTAGTACGATAACTCAAGATACACTATTTATACTTAACGAAGTACTAAATGTGACCATATAAAATATTAACACATATCCTTATGAAAAATACACACCCTTTCGTAGATCCTCCCCTCTCAAAGGTTCAAGCTATATTCTTAATAAGGAAAATTTTTAGGTCTCGTGTACAAAAAAAATATATTTTCACAATCAAAAAAATTATTTTTGGCGCGATCGGTGAAGTTTTTCGGGGAATACTAATACGTGTCAAAATATTAGAACTTAGCAAAATACTACACGTAATCATATACAATAGTTGCATGTATTTTTATTTCATACGTCAAAAAAATTATTTTTACGATCAATACATGCGATTTGTTATTCAAAATATATAATTTAAACTTAACAAAGTATTAAAATAACTATATGAAATATTTACAGATATCCTTATGAAAAATACACACCCTTTTGTAAATCCTCCCATCTCAAAAGATCAAATATGTTCTTGTTGAGAATCGACAAATTCTTCACACTATTTCTAAAGGTAAAATCAATATTGAAGAAGAAGCCACGAAGAAGATGAAGCAAAAAAGAGAAAGAAAAGTAAAACTGAAATTATTATCGAATTTTCATATGAATCAAACAAAGTTTACCGGTAAAGAAAAAACACATAGTAAATCAATACTGAAAAAGAAGCCACGAAGAAGAAGAAGTAGAAAGGAAAATGGAAAGTAGAACTAAAACTATTATTGGATTCTCCTATGAACTAAACAAAATTTGCTGACAAAGAGAAAACACCCGACATAGGATAAATCAATATTGGGGAAGAAGCCACGGAGAAGATGAAGCAGGAAAGAAAGGAAAAAGTAAAACTGAATCTATTCTCGGAATATCCTTCTATAAATCAAAAAAAGTTTGCCGACAAAGAAAAGATACTTGGCAAATGATAAACCTTTTGCTAGGTGTCTTCTCTTTAACGACAAACTTTATTTGGTTCATAGGAGAATTCGACAATAATTTCAGTTCTATTTTTTTCCCTCTCTGCTTCATCTTTTTTGTGACTTCTTCTTCAATGTTGATTTCACCATTATAAATAGTGTGAGAAATTCTTCTATTCTCAAAAACTCAAACTATATACTCAACAAGGAAAATCCTTGGAACGCATGCATAAAGAAAAAACATTACATATTAACTTTAGCGCACCTGTTTTTTTTTTTTTTGAAATACTAATACGTGTTAAAATACATTAAAACTTAACAAAATACTACACGTAATCATATAAAATATTTGTACGTATTCTTATCTCAGACATAAGAGAACTTATTTTCACGATTTATCATTCACAATGTTCTTCTCCTAAATAATTAAATTCAAATTCATTTTGAAATAAATTCATATTAAGGATAAAATGGTCCCTAACATAAACAACTCACAACTCAAAATCTTTTATTTAAAATTAAAAGATATTTACCCTCCACTGTAATCCTGATCATAATTTCATTCTCAATAAGGAAAATCCATGAAGACAAAAGAACAAAAAAAGAAAAGGAAAAAAGTTCATTTTGATTTGACTTTTAACAAAGAAAAGATTTTGACACTTTTTACCTATATATCCCTAATAATATTATCACCACCGCCACATCAAATAGTATTTATTTCCATTGTGTAATAAAAAACTATTTAGTACTATTCCCTTTGTTTTCTCTTTTCTTCTCTCTACTACACCTTCTATATTCTGAAGGGTCAATTGTTCAACAAAGTTTTGGAAGCAAAAAAAAGAAAACCCTTTGAGGTATTCTTATTTTTCTTGCCTTTTTGCCTTTGTAAAGATTGTTTTTTTTAGTGATCAAGTTGAGATTTTTATTGGGTTTTTGATGATGTGGATGCATTTTGGGTTTCTTGAATTTTTGTTTTCTGAGATTTTATGTGACTTCCATTTTTTGATATTGGTTTCTGTGTTGTGTTTTTGACTTGTGTTTCAGTATAAAAATTGGAGGTTTTGTTTCAAGATTGGATTTTTTTGTTATTTGACTTCATTTTTTGATCTTGGTTTTACTCTATAGCTTTCTCTGTTGTGTTTTTTGCCTTGTGTTTTAGTATAAAAATTGGTGCTACCAAAAAAATTAAAAATTGTAGCTTTTGTTTCAAGAATGGATTTTTTTTTGTTATTTGACTTCATTTTATGATCTTGGTTTTACTGAATAGCTTTATCTGTTGTGTTTTAGTATAAAAATTGGAGGTTTTGTTTCAAGATTGGATTTTTCTGTTATTTGACTTCATTTTTTTGATCTTGGTTTTACTGTATAGCTTTATCTGTTGTGTTTTAGTATAAAAATTGGAGCTTTTTGTTTCAAGATTGGATTTTTCTGTTATTTGACTTCAATTTTTTATCTTGAGTTTACTAAATAGATTTCTCTGTTGTGTTTTTTTGCCTTTTTTGCCTTGTGTTTCAGTATAAAAATTGGAGCTTTTGTTTCAAGATTGGATTTTCTGCTTTTCTTTTATAAATTGTTTAACATCTGAAATGAGTCTTATGGTTTCTTTAGTGTTCTGGCACCAGATATTTGGGAGAGTCAGTTACAAGGTTTTTTAAGCCCACCCCCAAATCTTTTTTTTCTATTTCTGTTCTTGTGATTTCTGGTTGTGGGGCTATAACAATTTTTGATATTTCAGATCTAGAAATTTGTCAAATTTTGCTATAAGATTCTGGTAAAATGAAGTAAAGATCCCTTTTTTTTTTACAAGATGATCTTGGTTTTTTAAATTGATGCGTACAAATCTAGGCTTCTTTTGATAAAAGTGCTATATCACAGATGTCAGTACTAAGTATCTCTGCCAAAAGGGCCACTTTTTTTTTCCCTCTTAGCTTTTAGTTGAGTTCCATGTGTTTGTTGTGATCTTCACATGTCTTATCACTTACCTTTTTGTGTGGGTGATTCAGTTCTACAAATTTCATAGGTGCTTCTGATATTGATGCTTCAATTCCTTTACGGCCACTAATTATCTTGACTAGATGTGACTTGATTGGTAGGCTTGTTTGTTTGAGTGTTTGAATTAAATTAGCCTTTGGTTGTTGCTAGATGTAAAAAATTTAGTTTTTCTTATTTTCCTTTTTTGTATGTGCAGGAGGGAAGGTCATCATCTAATTGTCCAGCTACAGTATATTTTGGCCGATTTTATGTGAAGACTGAAGAGGATAGGATAACCTGTGGATTTTGAGGATATCTGTTAAATCCTATTTTGTTTCTTGAAGGTTTGTTGCTTCTCTTAACCGAAATTCAGAGTTGCCAAGATGATGATGTTTGACGAGATGGGGTTTTGTGGTGATCTTGATTTCTTCCCTGCTCCGCTAAAGGAGTTGGAAACAGCAGCAGCTGTTCCACCGATTGAGCCAGAGCCGTTGATGGATGATGACTATAGTGATGAGGAGATTGATGTGGATGAGCTGGAGAGGAGGATGTGGAGGGACAAGATGAAGCTGAAAAGACTGAAAGAAATGAGTAAGGGTAAGGAAGGTGTTGATGCTGTCAAACAACGTCAGTCTCAGGAGCAAGCGAGGAGGAAGAAGATGTCGAGGGCACAAGATGGGATCTTGAAGTACATGTTGAAGATGATGGAAGTATGTAAAGCACAGGGTTTTGTTTATGGAATTATCCCTGAGAAAGGAAAACCGGTGACTGGGGCATCTGATAATCTCAGGGAGTGGTGGAAGGACAAAGTGAGGTTTGATCGCAATGGACCTGCTGCCATAGCAAAGTACCAAGCTGATAATGCCATCCCCGGCAAGAATGAGGGATCTAATCCAATTGGTCCTACCCCTCACACCTTGCAGGAGCTTCAAGATACCACCCTTGGTTCTTTATTGTCAGCTTTAATGCAACATTGTGATCCTCCTCAGAGGCGATTTCCATTGGAGAAAGGCGTTTCACCTCCATGGTGGCCAAATGGGCAGGAGGATTGGTGGCCTCAATTGGGACTGCCGAATGATCAAGGTCCTCCACCTTATAAGAAGCCTCATGATCTGAAGAAGGCTTGGAAGGTTGGTGTCCTCACAGCGGTGATCAAGCACATGTCCCCTGATATTGCTAAGATTCGCAAGCTGGTAAGGCAATCAAAGTGCTTGCAGGACAAGATGACAGCGAAGGAAAGTGCAACTTGGCTTGCCATCATCAATCAGGAGGAAGTTTTGGCTCGAGAACTTTATCCTGATCGCCCACCTTTGTCCTCAGCTGGTGGTAGTGGAACTTTCACTATGAATGACAGCAGTGAGTATGATGTTGAAGGTGCTGTTGATGACCCTCATTTTGATGTTCAAGAGCAAAAACCAAACCCTCTCGGTTTGCTGAATGTTGATGTTGAGATGTTCAAGGCTCTGCCTCTGCAACAACAATCTCATCCAATCAAGGATGAAATTATTGGCAACTTAGATTTCACACGAAAGAGGAAGCCGGCTGATGACTTGATTTTTATGATGGATCAGAAGATATATACTTGTGAGTGTCTTCAGTGTCCGCGTAGTGAGCTCCGCCATGGTTTTCCAGACAGATCCACCAGAGACCATCATCAATTAACTTGCCCTTTCAGAAACACTTCCCAATTTGGAGTTCCAAACTTTCACATGGATGAAGTCAAGCCAGTTGTCCCCCCTCAACAGTATGTCCAGCCAAAGCAGGCTTCGCTGCCGATTAACCCAGCTCCAGCCTCCTTTGATCTATCAGGACTTGGGGTTCCTGAAGATGCGCAGAGGATGATCAATGATCTTATGTCATCCTATGATAGTAATGTACAAAGAAATAATATCTCAATGGCGGGGAACGTGGTGATGCCCAAAGAGCAGCCTCGTCAACAACCTAGCGTTCAACAGAACAATTACCTACAAAGCCAAGGGATTGTGTTGGAGGGAAGTATCTTCGGGGACACCAACGTTTCTGCTAACCGTTCCATGTTCGTACAAGGAGATCGGTTTGATCAGAGCAAGGTTTTAACTTCAGCATTCGATGCAGGCTCTAGTGACAACTTCAATTTCATGTTTGGGTCTCCATCCAATTTACAATCCACCGATTACTCTGAAGGTTTTTCTTCGATTTCATATGATAACATGTCGAAGCAAGATGTTCCGGTCTGGTACTAGGAAGGAGATCATGCAAATGTATATCAAGTAGCCAAAGACTTCTTTGTGCACATTGATATCACTTGTTTCCAAGAGGGGAAGATCTACACAATCTGCCTTGATCAGGTGGATTTCAATTGCCTATAGTTCTCTCAGTTTGGTTTTTCTGTTACCGTGTAGTTGTAGAGGTTGGAGGATCCTGCATGGCGTAATAAACAAGGAGTAGTAAGAGATGTCCTCGGATATTCGCTATGCTGGTTAGAAAGAACTTATAGATGTTTTTTAAATAAGGTAGCTGTCGTTTTGTTTCCATATAATTCTCTGTATAGGTTATAAGCTTTATCCTATAGTCAATCTGTTTAAGTTTCTTAATAGCTGTACTTCATCGTTGGTTCGGAGACTTGTCAACTCTATTGTTGCCTATGTCTGGTCCTGGAAATGCAAGTATAAACTGTTACAATTCTCTGCAAGTGCAGGTCTTTTTGTTGAATGTTAAAGTACTGTTTGTCATGGTGGTTGTGTAATGTGTTGGCCAAAGCTGTGTGATATGTTTTTGCTATGCCCTCTTTCTCCAAATCTGTTTCAGTGTAATTTTGATGATTTCATAAATTGATGTTTGGTTTGCTATACAATAAAATTTGTCTATGGTCAAATTTGTCTAGTCTTGTGGAATGCTTCTTTATGTGTTCTTTTGTAGTGTGCTATAGTCTATACATTACATCTTTGAATGTCTACACAACACCCACCCCCACGCCCACAAAGAGACTTGACACAAACATCAAGAAATATATAATTAAGAAGGTCCCACAAAAGAAGATAAAAACCAATGATTTTAAAATCAATCTTGATGGACAAAGTTATATGGTATTTTATTAGTATAAGGTATACGATAGAATAGTCGAGGTACACAAAAAAGAAATATAAAAGCTTTACTGAGAGGTCATTGGATGGTGAAGTAAAGAAGATAAAAAGTGTTTGGTGTACTCAACCTTGGATCAATTTTAGTTATTTGAGGAAAGAATCAAGAGGGCTTTACTAGTCAAAATGGCAAATGTTTAAAGTACTTATTCCGTTCACTTTTGCTTATCATATTTTGTTTCATGAGAATCAATTTGACTAATTTTCAGAGGTTAAACTAAATTAATTCATATTTCGCTTTATGAGAGTTAATTTAACTAATCTTTAGAGTTAAATTAAATTAGATTAATTCAATATTTTAAATTTAGATTTTAAATGTTCGAATATTCAAATATTATACAAAAATACTATAAGATGCAATTATTTCTCATATTAATATAATGAAAAAAATACTTTTTAAACTATTGATCAAAGTTTATGTAGTTAGATTATCAAAAAATGAAACGTGACAATAATTAAAAGTAAACGGAAAAAGTAATTTGCATGCCTTAATTAGGTGGATGGAGTAGTTGTCCTTTCATCTTAAAATGGTAACCTATTCAACTTTGAGGATTAATGGCACATAATTTGAAATTCAATGAATGATAAGGTCAATCTCGCTCATAATTTAAGACAATGTGATAATTTGGTCACATACTATTGTCCATTTTGAATTTAAACCTTCGTCACTTTAAAACGTGTCACTAAAATCTAAAGTTTGCTTCCTATATACTCAAAATGTTCCTTCCAAATTTAGCAGATGTACTTTCATTTATTTATTTTTTGGAAAGGGGGTCAATAATATTTTTTAATTATTGGAAATAGATCAATTATAACTTTCATTTGATTTTGGGCTAAAAATACTCATATTGTTAGTGAATTGACTCACTTTTACCCCTCAAAACTGACAGATACCATGTCAGCTTTGAGGGGTAAAAGTGAATCAATTCATTAATGATAAAAGTATTTTTTAGCCCAAAATCAAACAAAAAGTACAATTAATCCATTTTCAATAATTAAAGTTTTTTTTTTTAATCTTTTCCCCATTTTTTTTATGTTGGTTGAAAGAGTCAAAAGACTTGAAATTTGAGGAGCAAAACTAGCATGTGAAAAGGAAAATCATCAAGAAAACATTTTTTCACCATTTTGAGTGAATCATAGTCATTTCCCCAAAAAGTCATTAGTTTTGCTTTAGAGTTTCAACAACAATAACTGGAGTTGACCATGGATAATATTTATTTTATATTATTTTATTAGAAAAAAAATCAAGAAAGCTGAATAGGAATCCATTTGACTTCAGCAGCAAACAAAATGGATATATATTTTTTTTCTTCCCTAAGGAAGATATATCATCTGAGTAAATTAACCTTAATGTTGCTCCCTCGATTTTAATTTGTTTGATCTATTTTATCTTGACACATCATTTAAGAAAATAAAGAAGATTTTTGAATCTTGTAATCTTAAATTAAAGATATGTCAAATGTATCAAAATGTTAAAAAAAGAATAATTCTTTTTAAAATAGATTAAAAAAGAAAGTAGATCAAAAAAATTAAAACGGAGTAAGTAATTTTCTTTTTTCTTTTTCCTTTATCCCTTTTTCAAAATTTGTTGGATATTTTATTATTGTGAATCACATCATCAAAGTCAAACTAGGAGAAGAATTGTCAGAAGCTCTATGAGGCACCCACCTTAGGTTCCTTTCAGAATATATACTCCATCTGTTCAATTTATTTATCAGATTTTAACTCAGACATAAAATTTAAAAGAATTAAAAAAGACTTTTAAAATCTCATGATCTTAAATTTAAAAGTATTTTTCTTCACTAATTTTATTATAGTCTTTTACTTTTATATTTCTTTCAAACATGATTTGAAGAAACAAATTTCTTGTGATTGAGGTTATCGACCTCTCTATTCCACAAAAATAAAGGTAAAGTTTAAAGACAACTCACCCTCCTCATACCCCAACTTGAAGGTATATTGTTGTTGTTTACTAACCTTTGGTTCTAATCTTACCAAAGGTTCTTTCTTCTACCTTCTCATCAAATTGTCCCCAAGTCCACTTCCATCCCCCTCCCCCCCCCACCCCCCGTCCCCTCCCCCAAAAAAAAGTTTGAATTCTTTTTTATTTTTCATCCGGCATCAGATACACATATTAAAGTTCGATTAATTTAGATTCATGATGAAAAGTCTCACTTTAAAAGACAAAGCATTCTTTATCAATGACAACCTCATTCTCAGGCTCGAACTCGAGACAATAAATTTTGAGTAGCAATAAGTGTTTTTCTAACACGATTATAAATTTCCCTTATGCATGTTCAATTTTATTGTTCTATGATCACACTAACTAATTCAGTACAAAAATCAAACACAACCAAAATGCTTGATGTGAAATTAAACCTTTGTTTTTACCCTCACCCACACTATAACATTATGCATCTATATATAGCTACAAATTCTGAGCTATAAATTTGAAAATCGTGGCTAATACTTAACAATAGACACAAAACTTTTCTTATTTAGCTACAACGTATTCTGTAGCTATATAGGCATTATGTTGGAGTGCCATCCCACAAAAACAAACAAAGAAAAGAGAAACATTTCTTTAGTATGGTCACATTTAGTAGACTTTGGAAGGCAAGAAATCTTCAATTTTGTGAAGTAACATTTTCTGGCAGAAGACATGTAGCTAGTAGATCTAGCTGTTTTTGTTACCTAGATATGCACTCATGCATGCATTTATACATTTTCTTGGATTACCAACAGATCCAATATCCAAAAAGAAAAAAAAAGAGATTATATATATTTCGTTTGTTTCATTTTACTTGGCCCTTATATTAAAAGAAAGATGTTTCAATTTACTTGTTCATTTTTACAAATTAAGAGAGTTTTATTACTTCTTTCTCATTTTACCCTTAGTATAAAATAACTACATAAAATAGTAATCGGCAAATTTAGAGTTCCAAAACATTATTAATAAGGTTGGTTTAGTAAAATACACCTCTAGTTAAAGTTTTCTTGCAGAGTGTGTCAAGTCAATAGGGGCCAAGTAATATAAAACGGAGGGAGTATAAAAGTAGTGCTCAAGACAGATATATATATATATATATATATATATATATATATATACTATGCTATAGGAACTGTCCTAAAAATACAAGACAATATTTGTCTGTATAGGCTAATTATATAAACGGCTAACAATTGTTTGAGATGTGTAAGGTACCTAACCAAATGATTGTTATGACTTATGACATTGTTCTTTTAGCAACCCATCTTAGACACAAGATTGGTGAATTGTGTCTTGCTTGATTTTTGTGAGTTAAATTAAAGAACTTGGTTTTTTAACATCAGTAAACTAGACTCAAACAAAAAGTGAAAGCGTGAAAATTAAAGTACACAAATAATTTTACGTGGAAAATTCCTTGCTCAGAGAGTTAAAACTACAACCTTTTTTCGTAGGATTTACCTCAAAACTAACTTCACAAGCAGTTTTAGGTTTCAACTCTATAAACTTTAGTACCTTAAACCCTTACAGTTAATTCAATTGTAGTTATCCCGTCCAAGACTATACTCCTAATCTAAGGAGCTAAACATTCTCCGATAATGATCACCTACTACGATAATTCTGAAAAGCAAAATAGATTACAATTAACGATCAAAAGACTCAAGCATAACCAACTCAAGAACTACGACTTACTTCTTTCTTCGGACCAAGTTCTCTCATTGATCATCTTTTTTTTTTTTTTTTGGGGGGGGGGGGGGGGGTAAATAGGGTACTTACATTATAAGCTAATATGTGTCATTTCATAGTAGCAAGTCACCAGAGCCGCTGGTAGTGTTTGGGGGTTGGGAGGATAATTATACATACAATTAACATCTGTATTAATTGCCGCTTTAGCCTAACAAAAATAGTTTCACCTTTGTCTGCTTTTAGTTTTTGACGTACAAACAATGGTGGAACTGACCACTTAACAAAACTATGTTATTTGCCAAGAGTAATCTCAATATTTGTGAGAAAAATAGCATAGGCTTCAATAGCAGCAATCTGGTGCTCTATATAGGAGTGAAGTTGGCCGAATTCTTTTACACTTTATTCTCCAAAGTAAAAGTATTTTGGTTAAGAAATTCAATCATACTTGAACTTGGTTTTCTTATTTACTTCGACCTTCACATGTTTTCTCCTATTTTGCTAAGCTCATTTTATGCAATGCAACAATATTTCCTTGTTATTCACGAATTCCTCATAAATTTAATTCCTCAAGGAATCCCACTTATACTAGATGAAATTAACTTCACAATATTCATCTAAGGACTTGGTTCTTTTGATATCTGCATAACTCTTCTGCAACTCAATTTTTAGCATAACCAGTTTTCAAGAAACTTGATTCTTTTATATTTATTTGTTAATCATCAAAATAAATTTAAGTTCCACTCAATAAATTATATATCCCCTTGTTGATGATGGCAAATCCATATGCAACCTCAACATAAGAATCAACTTGATTAATAGCATTGACTTTGCAAGATGTCAAATCTCACATAAGTCTAGGTACTCATCTTTCATTTATTGCAACCGTATAGATGAATGATAGGTTCAAATATGTTTTCTGCAAATATCAAAATCAATATATAACAATAATAATACACATGGATCAGGTTCTTTGATCAGTATACGTATGCACATTCTCAACTTTTTTCTTTTGGCATCATCAAAAAATTAAAGTGTTAATAAAGTCAAATGTGAGAAAGAAGCAATATGAAACTTATGATCACTTGGACTACGCTAACATGAACATGAATCAAGAGCTCAAATATTAAAGGAAAAAGAGTAAAAAAAAAACCTCAATTTTCATTTTTATCTTTCGTCATACTATATATCTGGCCATATTTAACCTGGGCGTCACCAAAGTTGTCATCTATACCTCTAAAATGAATGGAAAAGCACAAATTAACTGAAATACCTAATTTTAAATTAAAAAACCCTTCACCCCTTAATATAACCCGCCCCGACACATATAACTAAATAACCCAAACCAATCATAACACTTTTTTTTTTTTATCATTTTTAAAGAACTCATGATCAAGCCAAAATATTATAGATGCACCAATTAAGCTATTAGGACCCAAACCAGACAGTGTTACAACTACCACATAAAAAACAACCACCAATAGAGTACACAAAACAAGACTTGTCTTAGAAATCAAGTACAATTGCATCCAATTGTTCAACCCACAAACCAAAAAGGAAAAGAATAAGTCATTGATATGGTAACTGGTCTAGCACAAATCTAGAATGTGATGCAACATTTTCTGACAAGAGAACATGTAGTGCTTCTAACAGAGTTGTCTTTGTAAACCTAGCTATATGGCTAATATATATGCATGCATCTTTGCAATTCTTTTTTTCTTTTGGCATATCAACAAATCCAATAGCAGAAAAGACAAAAAAAAAAAAAGAGGGGGGGGGGGGGGGGGATACCCTTCCATTTATTTGAACTATGATCTGCTCCGATTGAGCACATGAATTTCTTGAAAATTTATGAAGTGTTTTTATTAGACAGTTTCAACTCAAATTTTGAAAAACCTTTTATATATATTCTCAAACGTAATTTACATAAATAAATTAACCACTTACATATACATATATCACTGTCCTAAATATACTAGACAGTTTCTGCTGTTATAGGCTAACTGGCTAACTATTTCTTTCATTTAAATTATTTAAATCAAACAAAATATGATAGTAATAATTTGTTGTATAAAAATATATCATAGTATATAAAAGGTGCTTATTATCATCATATTATCTATATCTATATCTATCTATATCTATATCTATATCTATATCTATATCTATATCTATCTATATTATATTAAAAGTGTGAAGGACCTTATAATGTGATTTGAACTTTTTGTCCTTCATTAAAAGTCTCTCCTTTAGACAAAATCGTCTTTTACTATTTTTCTCAAATATTTAGAAATTAAAAATTCATTAAAATTTGATTATTAAAGCTTACCTTATTTAAATTATATACCTAAAATTTAGTTATTTTATAATAATTAGGATTTTGAACTTAACTAAAGTTGGTATTAATCTTTTCCTTCTTTTAAATATGCGGGAAACCTAATTTGCACGTGTATATGTTGTACCAAATAATTTTGTGAAACTTTTTATTATTTACTTATATTCATTTATTAGGGTTTGGTTTATTATTTTTAACCCACATATATCTTACTTATCAGTTTATTCATTCGTTAATAATTTTCTTAGATTCATTTATTAGGGTTTGGGCTTATTAGTTATTAACCCATTAGTTATACACGTATGACACAAATCCTTCTTTCATATAATTGCTTATTATAACTCCAATCTAAGTTAGGTCTAATTGTATTGTCTTGATTACTTATTAGTTTATTCATTCGTTAATAATTTCCTTATATTCATTTATTAGGGTTTGAGCTTATTAGTTATTAACCCATTAGTTATACACGTATGACATAAATCCTTCTTTCATATAATTGCTTATTATAACTCCAATCTAGGTTAGGTCTAATTGTATTGTCTTGATATTTTGATTATCATATTATTTTGTTGTAGTTTCTGTTCTGTTATTATCTGTTATTTTTTCTGCTTAATATAGGTGATAGGTGAATGTTTGATCAGGCTTTGAGAATTTTTTGTGTAGAAGGTTTAGGTTTAATCGTATTGTTCTGATATCTCGATTATTGTATTATTTTATTATAGTTTTTATTTTGTTACCGGATGCTTTTTTCCTACAGGTGGTAGATGAATGTTTAGTCGGGTTATGAGGATATTTTGTGTTCTTTCATATAATTGCTTATTACAACTCCAATCTAGGTTATGTCTACTTGTATTATCATTTCGATTATCATATTATTTTGTTGTAGTTTCTGTTCTGTTATTCTCGATTATCGTATTATTTTATTATAGTTTTTATTTTCTTACCAGATGCTTTTTGATGTGCCGCCATTTTACGTCACTTTCGACTCCTTTTAACTAAGAACAATCGTACGTTTTCAAGCAACCGTTGTCGTTTTTGATGGTTTTATGTTATCTTCGTAGGAAATGGAGACAAACATGGAAACGGAAGGAAATACGAGAAAAAGAGCATTCTGGATAAGAGTGACGGTCCGAGTGACGGACCGTCAAGCCAGCGACGAACCGTCAAGGCAACCGTCAACTTAAGGCAATACACTGCCTCGTGGCGACGGCCACAGTGACGGGCCGTCAAGCCAGTGACGGTCCGTCACCCCAACCGTCAAGTTGAGACAGCACCACTGCCTAGTGGTGACGGCCACCGTGACGGTCCGTCAAGGTCGTGACGGGCCATCGCCCAAGCCGCCAAGTTGAGACAGTCGGCGACACGGAATCCGAGCGTTTTTGGGTTTACTTCCTAGACTCCTATAAATACCCTATGTTAGGTTTATTTTCATTAGGCAATTAATAAAGCTTTTTACAATAGTTTTAGGAGAGATTTTAGTCAACTTGAAGATCAAGAAACACGTTTTCTACTTCTTGAATTCGTGTTCTTGAATCGTTCTTGGGATCTTGTTATTCTTGTTCTTGGATTATTGAGGATTGTTTTCAATACATTGTAAGGATTTCTTTTCTTTATTATGAACATGACTTTCTTCTATTCTTCTATAAGCATGATTAACTAAAACTCTCACAACTAGGGTTGTGGGAGCCATGGCTAAAGTAGCAATATAGATTCCGGGTAGCGACGGGTTCAATATATATGTTGTCATGTTGTTAATCATTCATTACATAACGTTTTCTAGTGGTTGCAAACATTAGAACATGCCTAGGTTTAATTTGCTTGAGTAAAGAGATTAAAATCGGGAAACTTGATTAACGACGAGGATTCGAGACTACCAACTCTCGTCTAATGATTAATGTTGTAACTAGGTTAATCTACTTGATGTTTAGGATTGAAATCTAAAAGCACACCTTTTCAAGTTCGAGAGAATTGAAAAGTAAATTCTTCTATTTGGTTGAGAAACGTTTAGACGATACAATTAATTCAATCACATCGTGACACGCATATAGAAAGAACCCGGTTAAGCCTAGAATCGACATTGTTACCAACGCCATGGTAAACACTTCCCTAGTTCATTCTCCTACTGATTATTATTCATACGTTAATTGTTTGTTTTGTTTACGCATTGTTTACACAAAACCCCTCCTATTTACCGGAAACTATTGACGACTAGTCACATACTTCACTAAAGGCTTAATCTTCACCATATTCTCTGTGGGATTCGACCCCAACCTTTGTTGGGTTCTATATTTGACTACGACTGCTTACGCTTCCTAATTGGAGGTGTAGTTTGGGCGTTATTAAAAAGTGGCGCCGTTGCCGGGGAATACGGTTGTTAATTAAGTCTGGTGTGTTTATTTGACTCTTAGTCATACTTTCCTGCTTTACGTTTTTTGTTGTTTTTGTTATTGACAGGGTACATAGTTGTGCATGCCAAGTACCCGGAGCTCGGGTGAATCAATATTACCTTACGATCCCGATCTTGCTAGAACATTGAGGCGGAATATGGCCGCAGAACTAGAGGCAGCAAGGCTCGCTGCAGAACTGCAGGCCCAACAAAATCTGAATGCTGGTGGTCTGCAGGATGAGATCGCACGGAATGATGAGGATCTCGACTTAGATGGAGCTGGCGCTACGGGCGCCATTGTTGTTCTACCGCTACCGCCCGGAGCCAAGTTCAACATCACTAGCACGATGATCCAGCTGTTGAACTTGAGAGGAGTGTTCTGAGGTGTCGCTGGGGATGATCCAAACCAGCACCTAATGAATTTCGTGGGCATATGCAAGTCGTTTGAACTACCGGGCGTGAGTCAGACAGCGATCAGGCTCAGGTTGTTTCCGTTGTCTCTGTCTGATGAGGCAGCATTGTGGTTGACAGAGCTGACCCCCGACTCTATCGCAACGTTGGGGAGAGTTGAGCTTTCCTAGAAAGGTTCTTTCCTCCCTCTCGGATGATACAGTTGAGGGACGAGATTAGCAACTTCAGGCAGCAACCGCACGAAGCACTGCACGAGACTTGGTTGCGATTCAAAAAGAAGATAACACAATGCCCGAACCATCAGTTGACCGATAAATTTTTTATGCAGACGTTCTATCGGGCACTGAATTCGGCTACCAAGCCGACGTTAGACAACACAGCAGGTGGTGCATTCATGGGTCTCACCTTTGTTGAGGCCACAACTACTTTGGACAGGCTCACCAAAACCAACAGGGCCTGGCACACACGAGATTCAGAGGTTGTAGCTAGCACCTATACCGTTGGTATGTCAGCAGAGCAGCGTAGGAAAGAGGAGGAGCGCGACCAAGACATGGCGCATCTGAAAATGCAGTTGGATCTCCTGACAAAGCACATGTTTTCAGGAGGCATGGAGAAGGTGAAAGCCGTAGGTTCGCAAGGTAGAGCAGCCGAGGTTGAATCTAATGAGGAGGCCAACTATTTGGGGGGTTTCCAGGCCAATGGCCAGGGAAACCAAGGTCAGAACTATCAGAGAGACAACCAATATGAGAAAGGTGGCTACAAAGATCGCGACCAAGGAAACTGGAGGAACAACACCGATAGAGGTGGGTTGTATATACCACCTGGTAATCGGGACAAAGCTGGCAACGAGGCTGAGACGTCCAAACTTGAGAACATGATGGTGAAGATGCTGCTGAAGGTGGAATCGACTGACTCTGGGGTAAAGGCAATGCGGACTGAGTTATCAACATTGAGTCAGGTAGTGGAGTCACATTCTACCGCGATCAATCAATTGGAGCAGCAAGTGGGGCAAATCTCAGCATCTCTGAACCAAAGGAAGATAGGTACCTTGCCGAGTGACACGACTCATCCGAGGAATGACGTAAGCTGTATGGCGATCACCACAAGAAGCGGAAAAATATTACCGGAATCACATCCGAAAATTCAGACTCAAGGTGATGTTGCAGATGATGAAGAGGCGGTAGAGGAGGAAACTCCAAAGCCCGCGGAGAAAAGAAAGGAAGCTGAAAAGCTTCCAACTATGATGCCTCGGCCACCACCTCCTTTCCCACAGCGTTTGAAGAAGAAAGCTGACGATGGTAAGTTCCTGAACTTCATGACCATGCTGAAGCAGATTCCAATAAACATACCATTGGTGGAAGCGCTGGAACAAATGCCCGGTTATGCCAAGTTCATGAAGGACTTGATTACAAAGAAGAGGTCGGTAAGTTTTGAACCGGAAGACAACCTCCACCACTGCAGCGCTATTTCTTCAAGGTCTTTAGTCAAAAAGAAGGAAGATCCAGGTGCTTTCACTGTTCCCTGTACTTTCGGGAAGCTCAACTTCGGAAGAGCATTATGTGATCTTGGGGCTAGTATCAACTTGATGCCGCTAGCGGTCTACAAACAATTGGGTTTGGGAGCTCCTAAACCGACATCCATGAGAGTGATGATGGCTGACCGTTCGGTAAAGCGACCGGTGGGAATCTTATCTGATGTGCTGGTCAAGATTGGTAAGCTTATATTCCCGGCCGACTTTGTGATCTTGGATTGCGAAGTAGATTTTGAAGGTCCCATAATCTTGGGACGACCATTGTTAGCCACAGCAAGAGCATTGGTTGACATGGAGAAAAACGAACTGACCTTCCGATTAAACAATGAAGTGGTCAAGTTCGATGTGTCCAAATTGATGAAGCAACCAAGTGACATGAGGGTGGTCGCGGTCATCAATGCTATTGAGGAAATCCCGGTGGATGTGTATCTTGAGGAGAAGGGTTGTGTTGAAACCCGAGCGGTTATGAGAGTAAAGTCGCGATCGCAAAAGAACGAGCAGGTGAAGGAAAGCGGTGAAAATAAATCAAGAAAACGAAAACACCGCAAGAGAATCTGCAAAGAAAGAGCGAAGAAGTTGTCGCGACTAGCGATGGAGCCCAAAAAGGAAGCTGGAACGCCACACTCCATCGAGTTCTCTTGCTTTGGAGACCCTGGCGGTCTCCAACATCATTCCAGAATCTGAGTCATATCGACTTCACAGGTATTCCTTTCTCTCACAGTTTTTAGCTTTCATATGGATGCATTGGGGACAATGCATGAGTCTAAGTTGAGGGTGTGGGGAAACCTGTGAGTCACCATCGAGGGTTTTTGTTGCCGTGTTTCTTTTCCCTCCGGTGCGCTATCTAGTAGAACCGGCATGTTTAGGTTATTATTTTTTAAAATTTTTTTTAGTGTCTATAGCTGGCGTTTTTCTTGTTTAAAAACGAGGCCCCTTTAAAAAAAAATTCTGGTTTTGCACTTATGTTGAAACGATTGACTGTCTGGATCCTTGGATGTCATTGTGTGGTTATGATTAGAATGAGTATGCTTAAGCCGAGCGGTTGTTTGATAGTTGGTAGCGATATAGTTCTTGGTGCCAAGTGTGTGTGAGCGTATTGTTATAAATTCTTACTCTGTGCATGCATCTAGAACTTGCCCGGTCTATTTTGTTAAGTTTGAAGTTGGGTGCTTAGGAAAGGATCACAGGCCCTTTTTGTGTGCAGTCCACTTAGCCTATAAGACCGTCCAAATGCAAATAATCCCTTTTGAACCCTGTTTGAGCCATAATTGACCCTGTTCTTTCAATAACCTGTCACCATTCCTGTTTAACTTTGAATCCCTATTTTGGCCCTGGTCCTTCCATGGACATTGTGCACCTCAACTGAGGCAATCAGCCTAAGTTGAGGGTGGCTACTATAGAGGTGAATGATAAGAAAAAGAGGATGAAGAAAATTGGTTGTGAATAGAATGAAAAGTCGGGTGTGTGTCTAAGAAAAGAAAAATAAAGAAACGAAAAAGAAGAGATGAAAAAGAATGAAAAAGAAGTAAAGTAAAGAGGCCGCACCTGTAGCTAGAAAGAAGGAAACAAAAAGGTGAATAAGGATGGACAAAGTAAAGTTATGTGGTAATAAGACGTTGGTAGTTCCAAGGAGGGCTTAGTCACTAACCCCTAAATGTATCCTACCTGCACCTGAAGCCTCATTACAAGCCAAAACAAGTCCTGTAGTGA
>QJPP01005595.1:0-42699 GCA_003996215.1 Jaltomata sinuosa
GTAGCTGTGGGCCTGTGCAGGGTCGATAGGTTGATTGTGAGCTGCGGGGCAGCTATTGTGTGTGATCATACCATTTCCATGCATACAAAGAGGTTTTATCCATGTTTTACTGTGGTTTTGGCTTCGGGCCTACTGGCACTGTTTTCTAAACCTTGCATGGCCCGGGGGGGCCATTTTTGATGGAAATGATTTGGAAATGGTTGATTTCACTTGTGGTTTAAAATCATCAGTTTTACGATTATCACTAGACTCGGCAAGGCCGGAGTGCTAGTTGAGTTTTCTTACTACTTGAGATGATTTTTAGCCTCGGTTGGACCGAGCACATGAGATGACTTTTTACTGTTTAGACCCGGCGACGCCCGGGCACCCTTGGAGGGGTTTTGGAGATATTTTCCTACTATTTTTAGTCCTGGACAGGGTCTGGGCATGCATATTCGAGACTGGTTCTCTATCTTGATATTGAGACTGGGTCTCTATCTTGATATATGTTCTGATACTGAGATTTGGTATGGGGTCGGGGACCTCCATGGACCTTGCTATCCGGGCCAGGGGCTACGGGCTGCGTGTGCCGGAAGAGGGGTATACGGGGGAGTAGAGGTATACGGGCAGAGTCCTTACATGGAACCTACCTGCTGGGCCGGATCGGCGCCGGAGGAGGTACATACAGAGATACTATGGCACTTGAGATCTTCATGCATCATATCATTCATGGTTTGAGGTTCCACCCTTGTTTGCTGTTTGTTGATTGTACGCTCCGGGAGTATGGGATGCCGGAGGGTTTGTTTTCACTTGGTTGTGTTCCTCGGTTGTATGGGCGGCCGAGGGACTGTAGGTAGACTTTTGCTATTTATTTACAGAATGGTTCTCTATTATGGATAAGTATGAGATTGGTACTGCTAGGGTGTTAGTTTCTGGATTTGAGGTTGATATGATTAGTTGAGTATTGATTCATGTCTTGAGCATTCCTATTATTATTCTTTCTCCCTTCTTCTTACACTTGAGGTTACCGGTATACCGTCCATTCCGTAAACTTATTTTGTATACACTGTTGTTGCAAGGATCCCAGGTGCGTTGTTTCTTACTTTCACCTGTGCCTTTGGTGTGTATATTCTGCTTACTAGCCTCATCTGTGGTTCTGTTGATTTCCCTCTGGCTAGTTCCTGTGTACCTTTCATTGACTTCTGTGACTACTTGCTTCTATTCTGTCTATTACTGCGCTTTTATCTTATATGTGCCCAGTCGGCCTATGATACCTACTGGGTACCTTATGCTTCGCATTTGGTGCTCACCCCTACCCCCTGCATCTTTGGGTGCAGATCCTAGTGTGGGCCATCGCCGGTAGATCGTTGAGATTCGTGCTTGGAGATCTGTTGAAGACTACTTCAGGCTGAAGGTGGGCTCTTGGCGATCGGAGCTTAGCTTTAGTTTATCTTTTGCTGCATGTACTCTATTTCCATTCAGAGGCATTTGTATATATTTACATTCATATTATCTATTTTATTCGTCTTGTTCTCTTATTTGTTAGATAGTAGCCCATTACTAGCTGTTCTGGGCTACAGGGATTGGTTCACCTACCGGGGGTTGTAGGTGCCATCATGACCGGGAAATCGGGTCGTGACATGAACGCCTGACGGTCTGGGCTTGACCATATCTCATCTTTTGTATTGTTACTCTTTGTATATTCGGAGACAGTTGTACTTATCATTTTGTTACCTCTAGCACTTGCATTCTATTAGAAGCTTCTGTTCTGTCGATACTAAGTCTTGGGGTTGGTGTAGTTTCTTTTTTTTATATATTCAGGTTATTGCTTCCGCTTTGTTCTATCTTTATATTCTTTTTTTGCTTATTGTGAGCATTGGTTAGGTAGTAGCCCATTACTAACCATTCTGGTCTATGGAAATTGGTTCGCCTACTGGGGGTTGTAGGTGCCATCATGACCTGAGAAATTGGGTCATGACAATTAGTATCAGAGCTCTAGGTTCACCGGTATTATGGTATAGAAGCAAGTGACTAAGTAGAGTCTCGTGGATCGGTACGATGACGTCCGTATCCTATCTGCGGGAGGCTACATGGCATTGTTAGGAAAAGTTTCATCTTCTTGGCTCCTTATCGTGCATTCCTGGCTCTATTGACTTCTAAACTTTTGTTGTTTCATTCCTTCTCAGATGTCTAAGACGAGTTCGACTATGGGTGATTTCGAGGCTCCTGTGCCTATCACCTCAGTGCTTCTGTCTATGCCAGGACTTTAGAGTGAGAGTTTACCGCCTCAGGTAGGCAGTGTGGGGTCAGCCCAGCCTCCGACTTGATTCATAGCTACCTCAGCTTTTCAGGACACCGTGGCTAGGACTGTGAGTCCTCCAGTGAGTGTTTTAGCACCCGGCTCTACGAGTGGTGCTTCACTTAGGGTCGAGCTTCCAGTTCTTCAGCAGGGTTATATGTCGGTGTTGGACTATGAGGCAAGATTTCACGAGATGGTTAGGTATACTGCTAGGACTGTACCTTCGGAGTTTGATAAGGTTCAGAGCTTTGTGAGAGGTTTGATTCAACCACTCCGTTTGGTGACCGAGCACTTGGTTACAGTTGGGATGACTATCCTTCAGGTAGTTGACCATGCTTGGGCTGTTGCGGGTTTGTGCTGTGAGACTTATGGAGGTAGTGCTAAGAAATGTCGTCGCCAGGTTAGTTTTCGAGGTTCCCAGACTCGAGGTAGGGGATTCTCTCCTAGAGACCGGGTCCATTATTTTCTATCTACCGGGCCAGTTTTAGTTGCTCCATGGGTTCCAGAGGGTGTTGGTACAGGTCATGTTGAGCAGAGTAGGTAGGGTACGAATCATATTCTTTGAGGTTTGCCTTCAGAGTGTGTAAGCCGTGATGGCCGGCCAGGTTCAACGAGATCTTCCAGTCCAGCTTGATTCAGTGGGGTTTGCTTTCGGTGTGGTAAGCGTGGGCAATTTGCTAATAATTTCCCCACGATTGTGTATCCTGGTCAGCCTAGGTGTTATGATTGCGAAGGGATTGGTCACCTTTATAGAGCTTATCCCCGGCGAGGGATGGTTGAGCCTTCAGTTTCAACCACTCAGTCCAGAGTTAGATCCCGTCAGCTTGATGCTTCTCTTGGTGGGCCAGAGGTAGAGGTTCCTGACACCGTTTCTCCAGGTCAGGCCTTTGCTACCTTCGACTTGTGTTAGTCCCGCTCATGTTGTGATTCTGTCCCTTCTGTCATGTAATTTCTTACATGCCTACCTACTACTTGTTTAGTTGTTTGGCTACCTGAATTGGAGTATCAATGTATTATTTTATTGATAATTTATTCTTTAGTAGTGGATGGGGGTGTGTTAGCCCTGTGAGGTGTTTTACCTAGAGTTATAGCTTGTGAGTAGGTTTTCTAGAGCTCGCTTCCTGTTTTTTGTGGTTCTAGGCTTGCTTTGAGTCTTTCTTTCTAGCGGTCCTAGATGGTTGTTGCCTAGGCCGTTATCTAGCGTGGCTAGAGATTCGTGTGATGGTTCGGTGTATTACCGGTAGTTGGGCCGGAGTTGAGATTTTACCTAAGTTGGGGGATATTGGTTTTTCTAGTGTGCATAGATCGGTTTGGCCTCCCGAGTGTCTAGAGTCGACCCTCTTTGTTGATTAGTTTAGGAAGTTGGCAGGTATGTGGGTTGTTCCCATAGTCTCCTCAAGTTCCTAGTCCGTTGAGTGTTTTGTTGTATCCCCAACTCCAGTTGGAATGAATCCTGATCGTAATTCTTTGGGTGATCTCTTGATGTTGGCATCTTGATTGGGCTTTGACTTTAGCACTTCCGACAAAGTGTTGATCGTAACCTCGTGGTTCGATTGTATTCGTAAGCATTTTGGGTGAGTTGGGCATCCTACCCATTCTTCTTCTGCTTTATTGAGTTTAACGTGTAGCTATGAGAAGTAAGGTAATGGCTTCAGGTTCTTATTCGAGAAAGGATTTGTAAGGTTTAGTATGTACTAAGGAAGGATTTTTGTTTAGTTGAAAAAGGAGGGAGATTACTCTTTGTTTGTGTTTATGTGTCCTTGTAGTTTCCTGAAGTGGTGATGAAGGTTTGCTTTGGGATTGTGTGTTAGTGATTCGATTCAGCTGTCTACACATTGCTGTGGGTTTTCCATCGATTGGTTTTTGTTTCAGTAACATCAGCGGTGTTGGCAACTTGCATATTCAAGCCTAGTTTGCTTGGGTTCTTAAGGGTTCATTGGCAGCATATGGGTTTGACCAAGGCTTTGGTTGGCAGTTTTGAAAGTTGGGGTACAGAATCATGGCTTGGTAGGTTACATCAGATGGTTCGTGGCAGCTTCTAGTTGGTTGCAGCACCCTAGTGCCGGAAGGCAGTGGGTGCGGGCAACTTAGCTTCTTTACTTCAGTTGCAGATGCGGCTATTGGCCTAGGACACCTAGTCCTTGGCTAACCTCTGCAAGAGGTAGGATATTCCAGATTTTAGCAGTGTTCCAGTTAGTACGAGGTCTTTCTACCATGGTTGGATAGACTTAGAAGTGGTGCATGCTTTATGTGGTCAGCTTTTGCGGGTTGAGACTAGCGAGGCTATTTTGAGTTCTGATGATATGTAGAGACTGGTAATCGCCATTCGTTTGCCGATGATTTGAAAGCTTGTTTAATTGATTCCTCCGGAGTTGTTATTTATGTGGAATTACAGTGTTGGTTAGACTCGGCCAGTATGGACTAGAAGTTCGTTATGATATATGCTTCAAAGTGGTTGGTTGTTGCAGATCTGGTAGAGCGGTTGATTCGATCCAAAGGAATGAGTTGAAGGTATATGCAAAAATTTCTATGGCTAGATTGTAACTTTGAACCCCAGGAACCTTTTTCCTTTGCCTTCGGGATGTTCGGAATTGATATTCGTGGCATGGTGGACTTCTTCCCGAGGTGATCTTGGTAAGACTATTTCAAATCAGAATGGTTTTTGAGTATTCAGAGTTGCAGCAGTGTTTCTTAGAGTTGGAAGCTTAGCTAATGACTATGGACTTCGTGGTAGGCTTACCACGCTAATCGCAGGATCTTGGTTTTGGTTTGGGTCTGTTGGGTAGGTTTCCATGGTTCATTCGCTTTCAGTTGATTCAGACTTGACGCGGTGCAGCGAAGGTGGATTCGTTCTATAGTTTGGAAGTTCTCCGTCAACACAAGGTATCCACATGTGCCTTTCCTAACTTTGGTGTGCAAAGTTCAGTCGGGTTCAGATGGTTGGTTCAGCTGGGTTTAGTTATCGAGTTTAATGTTAACAAAAGTGTCCGTTCGTTGGTTGATGGTCGGTCGGGACAGGTGACTACAACTTTTGACGATATGCCTTGGATTTTTGTCTTGGATGGCAAAAGTTAGTAGACTTTAGCTTGACTTTGAGAGAACTTGAGTATAAAGGGTGACTTTGTTCGTGCTAGGGTATAAGCGGAAATTATGGATCTCCAGTGTGTGAGTTGATGCTTCGAGGGTGGTTTGAGTGTTCGACTTGTATGCAGCTTCCTGTTTGTGGTGCTAAAGGATTCCGTTCAGAATAAAAAGGGGTCTTACGGTTCAACAGGTTCATGAGTTAGATTTTTGGTTATTGGCTTTTCTAGAAAACTTGGTTGTGGTTTCAAAGATTCGAGTTCTGTGTGTTGGTCGCCTTGCTTCTCTGGGTTCGATGTTGTGTCCGTGCTTATCGGTTGAGATTCTCGAGGTTCAATTTGGGTTGGTAGGCCTTTGAAGTTTTTGAGCTTAAGGTTGGATTCTAGCTTGGCTAGTAAGGAGTTTAGGTTTGGTTACTTTCCGTGGTTTCGTTTTGTTGGGTGTCGTCTGATCGAGGAGGCTACTTGGGTTGTCCGAGAGAGTTGTGCGGGCTTTGTATTCGTTGTTCTTAAATCTCTAGTGTTTCCTTCTTTCCTGACTTTCGAGGACGAAAGTCTTTTTAGTAGTGGATGATGTAATGACCCTTTCGGTCATTTACGTATTTTCGTCTTTCTTGTACTATTAGAGCTTGCCAGTAGTGACCCCAAGTCATTTATGGCTTGTTGGGACTGATGGTTCGGTGCCCTGGCCGTTCGTTGGGTCTTTATGGTCATTTCTCTATTTTAGAGCTGAGTTATCGAAATCGTGCGATAGTAATTTGCAATTGTATGACCTTAACGTTCATCCCGTATCCAAGGCTTGCAAGCCTAAATTTGAGAATTTTATTAACGTCGCGCGTCTTTGAAATTATTTGATTTGAAAGTTGAAGTTGGTAAGAAGTTTTACTTTTCTAAATTTTTTTTAAATATTTATAAAAAAAATAATAAAAAAAAAATACTTTTGTTATGATATATTTATGTATGTATTTATTTTACAAGAGCTATATAAGTTGTTAATATTTTAACGAAGATAGTAGGTCTAGTTATGTTGAAAATTACTACAATAATATAGTAGGTTTTATTTGGAATGATTTTCTATTTATTATGATATATTCAAAAATTTATATTTATGTTACCACGAACCTATATAATACCCAAGTATGTACGTAATTGGGGTAAAATTTTAAGAGGTTGCTACCTCCACCCCACGTGGAGGTAAAAGAGGTGGACAACAAATTGCTAACAACTTAACATGTTGCCACTTGTCCCACTTAACGATTACTAAATATAGCTTGATTTAATGGAATCTTGTGACCATTAATACTACTTATCCACCATTCTTATTCTTGTTTTTCATTCATTTGAAAAATCGTCCATATGTATTACTTATATTAGAAGATTATTAGTTTTTTCTATCTAAAAATAACTGTTTGTTGTTCTTTGATTTGGACGCTGCATGGATCGTTCAATGATAGATTGATTTAGAGATGTATCATGAACAATATTATTTGTTATTGACAATTTATTTGATCACCGAAATAAAATTGATCATCTACGTCAAGTTATTCAAGCCCGAATTCGAGTTGGATTTTATTTTGGAGCTTCCCGGAGCAGTTCGAGCCTAGACGACGCCGTCCCCGCATCTATTCGTCAGGCGACAGGTAGGTTATGGCTTTCCCTACCTAGACTCTGCTTATATAGGCTATAACTGCATTAATTAACATCCTTGGGTGGGTTATTATAGGTTGGTACCCCAAACCTTGTCCGTCTTGTTCGTCCGCTATTTCATGCATTGTTTGTAGTATTCGTGTAGTATTGTATATTACCCTTGTCTGTGTAGCCTTGTATTAACTCAGGAACATAGACGGTGGGTTCTTTGGGGAATGTCCGCGAGACCCGGACATAGAGATGGTCCTTTTAGGCTGGTTATGTTTGTTGAGTAGTTGCTGGGCTTGTGCAGGGCTAATAGGAGTTGTTGTAAGCCGTTGGGCTATTTTTATATTTGTGTGCGAGCATATCATCCATGAAAAAGATTTCCTCCTGCATGTTTTACTACATTTTTGGCTGCAAGCCACTACCGATAGTTTTTCCTAAATCTGCATGGCCCCGGGGGCCCATTTTTGGTACTGTTGATGATAGAAAAGGGGATTTTTGGATGTTTTCGCACTGATTTTATTACTGGTACTAGTATCTACGGGGCTAAGCACCAGACTTGATTTTTATTACTGGTACTAGTCTTTGCGGGGAAGAGCACTAGACTTGATTTACTATAGTTTTAGACCCGGTTATGCCCGGGCACCTTTGGAGGGATTTTTGAGGCATTTTCTACTACTTTAGTCCTGGACAGGGTCTGGGCATGCATATTCGTGACTGGGTCTCTATCTTGATCCCGGACTTGCTTCCGGATGACATGTCTTGATACTGAATTTTAGTATGGGGTCGGGGACCTCCATGGACCTTGCCGCTCTGGGCCTGGGGCTTCGGGCTGCGTGTGCTAGAGGGAAGGGTATACGGTGGAGTAGAGGTATACGGGCTGAGTCCTTCCATGGAACCTTCCTGTTGGGCCAGATTGACATCGAAGGAGGTACATATAGAGGTTTTATTTCACATATCATATCATATCATGCATTGGATTCCACCCTTATTTGTTGTTTGTTGATTGTACGCTCCGATAGTATGGGATGCTGGAGGGTTTGCTTTCACTTGATTGTGTTCCTCGGTTGTATGGGCGGCTGTTGGGACTGTAGGTAGACTATATTTACTCCTGTCTTTATTTAGAGCTTATCTTGGCACACGGTTAGTGAAGGATTAGTGATGGTTAACCTGTTGAGGTTTCGGTGGTGGGATGTCTGATTATTGTGAGGGCTAGGGAGTCCTATCATTTTTAGGCACTTTTATGTGGCCTTCTGAGTAGAGTGTGAGACTCTGGTTCTATTCTTGTGGGAAGCTGAGTGGTATCTCTCGGTTATTATGGTCTAGTTATTTCATCCTAAGGGGGTACTTGTGAGGTGATTCCCTGGTTATGCTATCATGTGATTGGATTGGTGTTATGATTTCCTTATACTGGTTGATTCCATTTTGAGTATGTTAGACTACTCTCCATCTTTTCCTTTTACTGGAGGTTACCGGTATACCGCCATTTTCTCAACTCTCTCTACTTACTTATGTTGTTGTGCAAGGACTCCAGGTGCATTCTCCTTTCCTTCACCTGTGATTCTGTGTAATTGTATCTCTGTGCTAGCATGTTTTACTTATAACTTTTGGTTATCTATTCTCTATGCTAGCTCCTTACGCTCTCTTTATTTCTTCAGTGATTGCTTTCTTGCTATCTGTTACTTACTGCTTTTATATCTTATATGCGCTCAGTCGGCCTACGATACCTACTGAGTACCCGTTGTTTTGGTGCTCATACTACACTTCTGCACTTTCTTTGCAGATCTTAGTTGAGTTCTCGTCGTTGATCGCATTGGAGACTCGTTCAGATTTTGTGGGTATATTCGAAACTAAGGTTAGTGCCTGACGGTCGGGGCTTGACCACATCTCATCTTTTGTATTGTTACTCTTTGTATATTCGGAGACAGTTGTACTTATCATTTTGTTACCTCTAGCACTTGCATTCTATTAGAAGCTTCTGTTCTGTCGATACCAAGTCTTGGGGTTGGTGTAGTTTCTTTTTTGTAGATATTCAGGTTATTGTTTCCGCTTTGTTCTATCTTTATATTCTGCTTTTGCTTATTGTGAGCATTGGTTAGGTAGTAGCCCATTACTAACCGTTCTGGGCTATGGAAATTGGTTCGCCTACTAGTGGTTGTAGGTGCCATCATGACCTGAGAAATCGGGTCATGACAATTACATATTATTTTATGTAATTACATTTACGTACATAATACTTTCTTTCATATTTGACGCATATCTCTTTTTTTTTGCAAATAAAAGTCTTCTTTTATATGAAATAATTTTTTTTCTCTACTCAAGTCTTCAAATTATTCGTTTACATGAAATATATTTACGAAATAAATATGATTTTATATTTTCCTCGATTACCGCTATATTTATTTCCTATATGTTTTTCATCTATCGAAATCTTATAAATAATAAACTTTTAACATGATTTCTTGTATTTTAAATATGCATACGTTTATCTTTAAATAAATATGTCGTAAACTTTCACGAACTCCAAAAATACATATATTTTTACTTTGTAATAAGTATATTTGTATAAATAATATTTTCAATTTTTACATAGCTTTTAAGTATATATTCTTATAAAATCATAAATCTCTATATTTTTTAGTCATGACAAAATATTACTATTAAGCTTTCATATATTTTGACATACATATACAATTAACCATAAGCATATTGTATTTTTTGCATATTATAGTAGCATGTCTCATGTACCTTGAATTTTATTTAAAGTAATAAAATCTTCTTATCACCATTTTTTTTAGCAAATAATAAATAATAATATTTTCCCAAATAATTTTTTTCTAAATTGAGTTTAAGGACTATCTTCGGATAGGCTCAAATGTTTTCAAAAACCAGAGAGTCACAACGACCATAAGTTGTGCACTGTTTTGGCCGGTTCGAAATAGGGCGCGACAGCGTGGCGACTCTGCTGGGGAGGCAATTAGGTTTTTACCTTAGCAGGCTTAGTTTAGAAATATTATTTGGGATATTTGTTTATTTTCAGTACATTATTTGCTTTATTTATATTTATATCATGCTTTGTTTGAAAGGACGCAAGCCAAATCCAAACTTGCATTCCTTATTTGTTCGATAAACACTACTTGTTACTGCTTTCTCACTTGCATTTCTCTATCGAGTCTTTGGCCGTACACATTTCACACACTGTGGTTCACGCGGGGGGTTTTATGCCCCCCCAAACCTTCTTTTGGATTCCTTAAGTTTCAGAGTCGGTGCAATTAGGTTAGTGTGCCATCTCGCAGTTATTCAGTCCCACTCTCAAATCTAGGAAAATACTCTTATTCTAGAAATAGGTCATGTTTCATAGCTTTAGGCAGGACGATCCTTGGGATTGACACTGCATTTAGGAAATCGCTCTTATGTCAACGAGTTTTTCATAAAACCCAATGACATATACTTTTGTGTGAGATTGATGTAAATGATCCAAACTAAAACACATAATGAATTTGGGATAAACCAACTTATCATACCCTTTACCTTTCTTTCAGATGAATATCAACCAAAACTTACCAAACATCCAGATGGTTATCTCAGCACCTGACAACCTAAAAAAATGATGGCGAAACATCCGCGTAGCACATGGGGATGAGGTACGAGAGCATTTGTGGGCTTTGTTATCACTTATGGGGATCCAAGCTGACAAAACCTTCACCACTTTATTGATAGAATTTTGGGACCCAACCACTGTGACTTTCAGATTTTAAAATCACTCCTACCTTGGAGGAGATTAGTAATTTTTCTGAACTACCACTGAGGGAAAAAGTGTCGGTACTCCCATCACCCATAAAGAGGGCAGATTTTCTGAGGCTTTTAGGATCACACATTTTTCCATCACTGAGAAATGTGGAAGGCGGAAAGGTGAAGATGGATTACCTTTTCTAAAGGTACAGTCGTCTCGAGAGCTATGACGAACACCAAGGTGAATTCTCCTGTACCCATAGACAGTGGGTATATATGCGACCTAGGGTCTTTGTGTTGGCCTTCTTGGGAACTATGATCTTCCCGATGAGATTTCATTGCATCGACCTCAATATCCTGATGATAGTGATGAACGTCTTTGCAGATCCGCAGAGACTTACCTTGGTACACATGATCTTTGCCAAGATATTTCGGTCGTTATCAGCATGCACACGAGGACACAATTTCTTTGGAGGCTGCAATTTATTATTGCAAATTTGGGCTGTAGAACACTTCTATCGCCGCCACCCACAAATGGATTACTATATTGACACACGCAACAAGATTCTAAATCATAAAGAACGCATGAGATATTGGACATATGCACCCACCGGAGAAGAAGATTGGCACATATTTTTGACCAACCTTACCAGAGATTTCATCCAGTGGAGATATCCCTGGATGACAGGATTGGCCTTCATCAGAACTCGATACTTGTATTTCATCGAGTTGATGGGACTAGGAGGCATCCAACCATATGCGCCTCGTCGAGTTTTAAGACAGTTTGGCTTTGTCCAGGATATACCATTATGGTCAATCATGACGCTACATGAGGACAGTTATGGTGCCGTGATCCCAACGGTACGAATGATGAACTTGCAAACTGAATGGGATTACATGATCACATTGCACATGGGAGGAGACAGATGGTGCACGCCAAAATACTATGCTTGGCGGACTACTGTGAGCCACTTGGCTCAACCAAGTGCAGAAGGATTCAGGGATTTGGCAGATGTCCAGTGGGTCAAATGGGTTAGGGAATAAGTGCTTCCCCGCATGGAGATCATAACACCGATGTATAACCAGATTGTTCCAGACTTCATCAATTATTTGATAACAAAGATAGAGGAGGATTCAAGGGAGTTAGGGGAGAAGGATCCGGAAGAAGATCCAGAGGAGGATCCAGAAGAAGATCCAGAGGAAGAAATGGGGGAAGACCTCGAAGAGGATCCGGAAGAAGACCCTGAGGAAGAGACGGAAGAAGACCCCGAGAAGGCTTCTGAAACCGGCTCCAACTTTTATGATCCTAACGATGGAGGGATGATAGAGACAGACTCATAGCCCATGTATCATCATTTCGCTGGATCTCCAGAGTATCATCCAACACTACAGGATGATAGTGATGACGGTACTACGTGGGCCTAGGTTATCCTTTCCCATTGTACCCCTTTCATATTCCCTAAAGGTGTCTCATGGCCCATCCCTTTGTACGCCCTAGTGGCCATCCCATGTCTTTCATTTTCAGGCTCCCATCAACCTATCTATTGTAATCTTTCGAAGCCACATTTTGCTTAATGAAAAGTCATGTTTATCTCAAATCCTAAATGTGTTCAAAATGGATCATTTATTATCAAATTGTATGCATCGTAGGCCTACCTTTGGCAAAGCAAGGCTCCATATTAGGACGCATTTTTGTGTGAATATCGCCAACTTGGCGTATATATTTGTTATATATTCCAATATTTCCCAAACTAACATAGTTTCCTTTTTCTTTTCTTTTCTTTTATTTATGATTATTATCAATCCCCAAAAAAAGTTGATTTGTGTCGATTTGCAAACTGGCGTAATCGCAATACAACCTCCGATCTAAAGGAAAAATGAGCAAAGAATCTAACAACGCCTCGATGGTACCGGTAGATGGCGCCAAAAGTTCCCGAAAACTGATAGACACTCAAAACGACAAAAAAATGGCCAACATGGCACAAGAAATTGAGATCCTGAAAGAAGAACTGCGCCAAGTGCGGGATTTGACTAAGCTTACAGCTGCTACCTTCCCCACTCAATTCCAATTTCCAAATGCTGAGTTACGGCCAGTCACTCCCGCAAACTTAGCAAACTCGCCTAAGCAAACACCACCTATTCCCACTTATGCTCAAGATCTACTTGCTCATACGACCGCTGTTAGGGCTGCACCTAATCTTTCCTTGCCTACTCAGAACCTCACTATTCCAATTCACCCAGCAATGCAGCACATAACTGAGGCACATGTCACTTGCGAGATACTTGTGCCACCGGTATATGCTACTGAAGCTCCTACTTTCACAACATCCACGGCTGTCAAAGTACCATATGAGGTCGATCAGTACACGGGATTGGAGAGGGATGTCCGGTCAAATAAAGAGAGGTCGATAGCAGCTCAACTTGAAAGTTTGAAAAGGGCATTTAAAAACATTCAAGTCACCAGGTGAACCGAGATTCTGGACTATGATGACCTATGCATCCACCCAGACATCGATATGCCGGTCGGGTACAAACCATCAAAGCTTAATGTATTTGATGGGAAGGACGATCCTCACGCACACCTAAGAGCCTATTGTGACAAGCTGGTCGGTGTAGGAAGGAACGAGAAGTTGAGGATGAAACTATTCTTTCGAAGTCTGTTGGGAGAAGCTCTGACTTGGTACACTTTACAAGACCCTTGCAAATGGCGTGATTGGCAAGAAATGGCCGAAGATTTCATGAGTCGCTTCAGATTTAATACCAAAATCACTCCAGACAGATTCTCACTTGCCAACATACAAAAGAAGCCATATGAATCATTTCAAGAATATTCATGGCGATGGATAACTGAGGATGCTCGGATCCAACCCCCACTGGATGAAAATGAACTCTCTAAGTACTTTATCCGAGCTCAGGAAGGCTTCTACTTTGACAAGATGATGTCAATGATGGGCCAAAAGTTTGCAGACTTGGTCAAGATGGGAGACTTTATTGAGGAAGGTATTAAGTCCGAAAAAAATCAGTCTATGGTCGTATTGCAAGCCGCAAGTAATGCCATACAGTCAGGTTCCATTGGTGGTATCATGAAGAAGAAGGAAGACATCTCAGCCGCCACACCTTACTACCAGCACGGAGGATCATCCCACCGATACCCTAATAACTCCCAAATTATCGCACATGTTCCATTATATAGTACCCAACCACACTATAATACACCTCGAGCTCTAGCACACAACAATCCACCAAAGCCATATGCCCCTGTCTAAGCTCCAGTTCACCAAAATAGACCAGCATATGCACCAAGACCATGTCCTAATCTTGAAGCTAGAAATACCCGCACCTACACTCCTATTACCGAGCCTTTGGCTCAATTGTTTAAAAGGTTGAGGGTAGCAGGTTTGTTGCAGCCGATTGAGGGAAAAATCCCTAATCCAATACCACGAAGCTTTGATGGAAACAAGCGATGTGCATACCACTCGGGAATCCAAGGACATGACACGGAGAAGTGTTTTAGCTTTAAGAACCAGATCGAGTCTCTTATCAGAAAAAGAGTAATCAAATGCATCGCTACTCCTCCGAATGTGAACAACAACCCTCTACCAGATCATGAGAATCGAGGAGTCAACATGATTACCCTGGAGGAAGAGTATGACCTGGAAAGATCTATCGTGCCTGTCTAGAACACAGAAGAAGTTGCCGCCACATCTCCAGCGCAATCTTTTATCACAGTTCAGTTGAGAGAGCCTTTGACTGTTCAAACCTACCTGCCGAGAGTTGTGGTAACCACTATAGACACTAGAAAACCTTACTATGACACTAAAGCAGTTCCATGGGACTATCAGACAGAATCCAAGGGCAAGATGATAGACGCTGCTGTGGCTCACAAAATGACAAGGTCGGGAAGGTGTTATGCCCCGGAGGATCTAAATCGAGGGGTTCCTGGGAAAGAACAAAATCCAAAGAAGAATATTACTGATGCAGAAGCCGCAAAATTTTGGAAGAAGATGCAGTCTAAAGATTACTCAGTCGAGGAACAACTAATGAAAACACCAGCCCACATTTCCATTATGTCCTTGCTAATGAGTTCTGAAGCCCATAGGAACGCTTTGGTACAAGTTCTGAGCGGAGTTAGCATACCAAAAGAAACTACAATTGACACATTGGCTGCAATAATTGGAAGAATGGTGGAAGTGAACAAAATCTCTTTCCATGATGATGAATTACCAGCAGAAGGGTTTGGACACAACAAAGCACTTCACATCGCGGTCAAGTGTTGTGATAAGATCGTGACTAGTGTTTTGATCGATGGTGGTTCAGGATGCAACATCTGCCGTTTCACCAGGTTGAGAGATTTAGGTGTGAATATGCGAGATATAAAAGAAAGTCGCGTGAAGGTGAGAGCTTTTGATGGCGCACAGAGAAGCGTCATTGGAGAAATCTATCTCACATTGCAAGTAGGTCCAGCTGAATTCCCCATCTTATTTCAAGTGATGGATGTGTCGTCCAACTACAACTTGTTACTGTTGACACCCAATTTTGACCTCCCTAAACCTTTCTTGGGCAGTTATTTTAATAGTTATTCTTATTTTTAAAGCTTAATTTTCCTCGCATATTGCTTTTATTTACTAAATAAATCGCGTCTTTTATCGTCATCTTGACACTTTTTAAATTTGTATGCAATTTATAAATATATAATTTATTCCTTATTATTACTATTCTATCGTAAATTTCGTATAATATTACATGTCATTAATTTTACGTATATGCGTAATTTATTTATAATTTTAAATAATATACATTTTGATAATTATCATTAATTATTTTTATCTACTAAATTGTATATATATATGGTATTTTATGTACTAATTATCATTAATCATTGTTTTGTTTATCAAATTATATATATATAGTTTTACTAATCAAATAATAGCCCAATTACATGTCTTTCTCAAATATTTTAAATTCTAGCCCCTTTCTACCCAAATTATTTCAATTCTAGCCTAAATTGGGACAATTTGCCCAAATTTAAAGTCCAAGTTTTTCAATTTCAATTGTCCAAACCCGCCTGACCCGCTCCATGTCCCGACCCACGTCAAATTTAATCTCAACCGTTGATCAAATTTGATCAACGGTCAAGATTAGTCCACTCCTCTTCTTTCCTTTTTAACCACACCCCTCAACCCTAAGCCCCCATTTACTCAAACCATCCGCCTCTCTCTCCTCTTCCTCACGCTACCAGCCGACCAAACCCCACTGTCCTCGCCTCTTCTTTTCCTTCTCCTCTCTTTCTTTCACCTCAAAACACCACCCACAAACCCACGCCGTCGCCACTGCTCCGACGGACCACCGAAACCCACAAAAACCGCCACCCATCAGTTCAAAAGCTCTTCCTCTTCATCTTCTTTCTTCATCACTGCCAGTGCCCTCCAATAGCCGTCGGACAGCCCACCACCAGTGAAATCCCAAAGGGATCCCATCACCGCCGCCTCCGCTTGTCCGGTAAAGAGCCACCAAAAAACCCCATGCAACCTCAGAAAAATTGCTAGTCACCACCATTACTCCGATAATGTCCCACCCCCAGTAAACTCCCTTTTCTGTTTCTTTCAGAAAAAATCCAAACCCCCAAAGTTCTGTCTTTTCAGGAGAAATCAAAAGGCTCGATGAAGCAAGCACCGCACACGGTATGTAAAAGGTTCTCATGGTTAATTCTTGTGAAATTAGAAGGTTTTTGAGGTTAGCCCTGTTCTATTTCGATCTCCGAGGCTCCCAGTTTACAGTGAACTCTTATGAATTCACCCTTTTGTGATTAGTTTTTGATCATTTTCTCTTGATTATCACTTGCCCGTGCACTTGCATTATCATAGGAGAATACTTCTAATTCTACATGTACTTCAATGTTGGTCTGATTGTTTAAAGATGCATATGTATCCATGCTTTAGTTTTTTTTTTTAATTACAGGTCTTACATAGTTTTCGATACTAATTCTCAACCTGTTTTGTTGTAATCTGAATCATAATGATAGAAATCAATATGTGATCTCATGTCAATGTCTTTCTGAGTTAATTATGGTGACTTGTAGTTCAAAGCATGCCAACTGCTTATCTATCTTTGGTAAAATTTGATAGTGTTAAATGATTATTTCCTTTCTTGTTTCAAGACTAATTACAACAGCCTTGTATGTTATTTATAGTAACATGAACCAATTTGCTTTGCTTTCCCTTTAAAATATGAATCATGACAGCCCCTATGGTAAATCTGATTGTGGTAATAACTTTTAGTACTTGTCTATTTTCGGTAAAATTGAATAGCTTTATTATTGGATTAACTTTGGTAAACCTTGATTGATTGTGTGCTAAATTGGTCACTACAAAGTATGGGAAATCCTTCATGATTCTTACTCCTTTCTTTTCTACTGAACAATTTTAATACTTGTCTAAATATGGTGGTCATAATTGTCATGATTTCCTCCCTTGTTATTTAGTAGCCATGATTTTAGTACTTGAATAATTGGGGATAACTTGGAATGATTTTCAGCTAAATTGATTCTACTGATCCATTATGAAAAGCTTTCTCTTGATTGATGCTTTGAACATTCCCTTCCTCTAATGTCGCCTTATATTTTACTATATAAACAACCCCCCATTTTTCATTATGGGAGAGACTTTTACTCATTACTACTCTCATATCTTAAGAATTCTATTCTCTGTGGTCAAGCTTACTGATTGCTAAGTATTGGACTTTGGCTATTTTCTTATTGTTTGCGGCCAACTGGTTAGTCTCTATTGATGTAGATTCCAATTCATATATGATCACTTGTAACCTAAATGTGTGCTTTAATCGATCTATGTTGTTACTTACGGTTATTCTATGTACGTCTTTGTATTTGTGAGTCCTTAGAGAGCATGTATATAGGATGTCTAAACTTTACTTCTTGTTGGATTGATCTGTTTCCTTTTGTGCTTTAGTCATGAACCAGTATTACTTGTTAAAAGATTAGATATTGCTTGTTCGCATAGTGACTGCTCGATTATATTTGGTTATGTCTTGGTTGCTCGATTATGTTTGGTTATGTCTTGGTTGGTTTTCGTGGTATTTGGAGGAATACGGAGGCCCTAATGCATTCATTCTCCTTGACATAAGCACTGCCTAGGGTCCTTGAGACCCTCAGGAACTCTGACATGTCAAGGTGTGGTTTAAGGGTTGTATTAAGGTTCTCCGAGCCATATGTTCTACATGTTTGAAAGGTTCTTGTTGGCTGTGAAGAGTTGTTCGGGATCGGGATTTTTGAGTATCGGGACAGCCTGTTCTTTAGCTTTAAATTCTGTTCATTATTTCGGTCTGTAATAATTTATTGTAAAACTCTGATGACAAATGAAATACTTTAGGGGACTGCTATGGGGGGAAGGGCAAACTACGTGCTATTTGCCTTAGTTGTTTGAAAACCCCTAGAAAACATTCCTATAGGTAAGTTCGTTTTAGCTTTAAAATTAATTAGCATGCTCTATGGCTTAAAGTCAGTTTTCAGTTCTGTTTAGTTTCCATGTTTATAAGTTAAATATGTTTTAGCATTTATGATAGTTAGCTACCATGTTTTAAGTTGTAAAAATTAGTTTCAGCATATAAATAACAAAGCTAGTTACCATGTTTAAAATCAGCTTCATCTTTTAAACAAAATCAGAATCATGTCTAGTTTAAAACCGATTTCAGCATCAGTGTTCTGTGTATTTTAGATAGCATGTCTATAGGGTTAATTCAGTTTCTGCATATACCACGACTAGAAATCATGCCTATAGGATTCAGCACGTTGAAACTATTTCATCATATTAAAATCAGTTCAGCATGTTAGAGGCTGTTTCTGAATGCTAAATCGGGTTCAGTATGTTTCAACATTTTAAAACTAAGTAGTTACCATGCCTATAGGACTAAATAAGCTTTCAACATGTTAAATCATTTAGATAGCATGCCTATAGGATTTAAATTTGTTTCAGTACATTATTTCATTTAGATATCATGCTCATAAGATTTAATTAATAAATTTTCTGCACATCTATACTACTAGAAATCAAGTGGTAGTTTAATAAGGCGTTAATTTCTGAAGCATAGTTTATCACCTTGTACCTTCATTAAATGATTAAGAGGCATGTTTGAGACTGTTACGTGCTACTTGATTAAAAGTCCCTTTTTGTTTTGCTTGACGCTCTCCCGTGTCTAATTAGGAAACCTAAGATTTTATTTGTCTAGTCCCATACCCAAATAGTAAGTACAAATGCCTCTTGGACGTTAAGTTGGGACGTGTAAGCACCTTATGACGCGTTAGTATTTTTCATTTGTTTAGTGCGCTCTTAGGATAATAATCTTAATAACCAACTTAGGTGGGTAGATAGACGGACATGATGGAAAGTGACCCGAGCAGAATACGACAATGTCTTTGGAATTGTCTTCGATAATAAGCCGGGCGCTGATCCGAATAGGTTAAAATTAACCTAAGTTTAATTCTTATACTCTTACGTGTTTGGGGTAGTATTAATTAAATCACCTACTAATTAGATCTCTTTTCCTATATCATTTTTTTGAATTCTATCTTCTCGCTTATCTGATTTTCTTATGTGTTTATTTAGATTTTAAATATTTCACATGCTTAATTCTTGCTCACCTAGTTTCATTAATAACTAAACTGGTTTAATTTATTGACTTCTTAAAAAAAATAGATTTTATTTGTATAATGGTGTAGTTTTATTAATTCATATCGATTTTTTTTTATCACATAATTTCCCACATAAATAACAAATCCAGCAGGGACCCACATTTGTGGACCTCGAAAGGTGCCTAACACCTTCCTTTCGAGGTAACTTGAACCCTTACCCGATTTTTGGTCATGTAGACCTCTAAAATTAAAATTAATAGTAGTTAGTTTAGAACGGTGCCCTAACGCGCCTTTAATTCGTTAGGTGATGACTCTTCACTCTTTTCTATCCAAAAAGAGTTGTCACGTCGATGGCCATCTTTTTGCGAGAAAAATGGGGCGTGACAGAATGGCTACTCTGCTGGGGATACTTAGGTTCTAACCATTATGGATTTTATGTGGGAATTTGTGTTACCTTATTTTATTTAAAGAATGTTTTCTCTTCCTAATTAATTTTGTTATTTTTATTTTTCATGTTTAGCTTGCTCTTTTGTCAAATTACTTGTGATTCCTTATTAATTTGTTTACTTGCTTTTTTTTACTGCTTTCATTAAATGTTCAATATGTTACTTTCCTTTTTATATATGCTACATATTATCGCTTTTCATAACTGGCATTCCGTTCATACTTCCCCCACTTGGGAACTTCACACTTTCACACACCATACACGTGAGTTGTACCTTTGCACTTCTCAAAAATTCTTTCAAACACCCATTTTAAAGAGTTGGCATAGACGAGGGGTGAGCGGATAGTTTTGCTACCGTGTGACCACGTGCCTTCTCGCATAGGAAAACCTTGAGTCTGTGTCCATCCAAATCTTGGAAACCTAAGATAGTGTTGTGCCCACCCCTTATACTTAACTCATGCATGTATTAACTATAAATGGGTGTTCGTGACACCAGAATGATGCATATATTTATTTGCTATGTGTTAATCTTTTATGTTTACGTTATCATTCTTGTCTTAGCCTATCCCTTACTCTTAGAATTTCAAGCTTTAGGCGACGTCAAAATTCATTTATTTGCACTTAATGCAAGCAACTGTATAGTACCTTACCTTTTTCCTTTAGGCCCAAATCATACAATCTTAGGGCCTAGTACAATCCTCCTTTCTTCTAACGTTATGATTTGAGCTTGTCCTCTAGAAATATTCTTTCGACATACAAATCATCTCTTGATTTGATCTATTCCTTGATAGGATATCCTAGACCCCTTTCTAACCTCTTAGGGTAATTTGTTACCTTTAGAATATCCTTGACTCATCGCATTCTACATGGACATATTATTTTCACTGTCAAAATTTTATTTATTTGGTTCATATTTCACCGTAAGTTTGACTTTCAATCGTCAATGTTCAATGTTTGTGTCATTTTCCAACTCTCGCAACTTTGGAATTGTATAAATCCCTCATAACCTCAATTCAATTCTGAATAAATCATAATCTTTTACTCAGATAAATAAGGCATTCCACTCTATGGCTCCATAATATTGTTCTTCATAAGATATTTTCTTTCGTGCATCATGAATCTACTTCTCCTAAGGTTGACTAAAGTTGACGTTAGATGAAAAAGAATAATGTGGAGAGAGCTCTAGTGTTCAACAATAATCGACCTTGTTCATCCTACGACTCCCTTGTCTCTTAAGTTTGCATCCTAGTATCGTGCGGAACCTTCGAAATCATAAGTTTTGTTACTATCATAAATTTCGTGGAAAGCTCAAATCTCTGCGTTTAAATCACTCTTTAAATTTTAATTCTCGTCCATTTTGGGTGTCCTTTATTTTTAGTATCATTATCATTATTATTATTCAATGTTTCAAGCTTATGTATGCTACATGATAATTTTATTTGTGTTTAATTTATTTGCTCAAAGGTTGTCTAGCGTTTGAACATAGATTCGACTAAGAATCTGCAATATGACAAATATGCTCAGTATTCGAAAGAAAGCTAGTCTTCTTCCTGCTAGCTCCAGGCAAAATACTTTTTGGACTATATCTCCTCTATCCTTCCCTACTTATACACTTCCTGAACAAATATCTTCAGCCCACATTGATCGTGGTACTTTACCGAGAATGATTATATCTGGCGAAAATGAGAACAACAAGTTAGGTGCATTGCAAAAAAGAATTCATGATTTAGAGGAGAGGGTGGATGAAAAATTACACTCTGAAAATGTTTATGACCTGAGGTATAAGAAATTATGTCTACATCCAGGAATTGAATTTCCACTAGGGTACAAAGTTCCAAGATTCAATGTGTTTGATGGGCATGGAGATCCAATCACACATCTTAAGGATTATTGCAGCAGATTGGTTGGAATAGGACATAACGAGGCTCTTCTTATGAGATTATTTATTCAGAGTTTATCGGGAATAGCACTCACATGGTATGTCAAACAAGACTTTGACAAATGGTATTCGTGGAAGATATGGCTCGAAACTTTGTAGAACAATATAAGTTCAACATTAAGGCCGATGCAACTATGCTAAATTTGCTCGGATTAAGAAAATTGACTCACGAGTCTTTTGAGGAATATATAACACGATAGAGATTAGAAGCTTCTAAAGTGTGTCCTTCAGTACTTGAAGAAGAATTGGTATAAACCTTCATAAGATCACTCGATGGTGTATATTATGAATCATTATACTTTGCAAGTATTCAAAGCTTTGATAATCTGATTCGAATTGGGAAAGAATTAGAATATGGCATTCAGACGGGGAGAATCAATGATGTTTCTACAATACAAGCCGCCTTTCAAACATCAAAGAGCTCACAGGATGAAAAAGGAAATAAGATATCGACCCCTATACCTCAATATCATCAAACTTTGAACAAGTCCATGCCATTTTTGATGAGCGTCCCCAGTCATATAACCCACAAAGTTCTCCAGAGGTGTATCAGGCATCCGATTCTTCTCTACAAAAAGGGAGAAAACCTCGTACCTTTACTCCTTTAACGAAAACTTTGTCGAGTATATTTCAAAGATTGTGGGCTCAAGGAGTGTTGAAACCAATAAGGGGATGGATTCCTAGGTACTCATCTCCGTCTTTTGATCCATCCAAAAGTTGTGTTTATCACTCAAATATTCAAGGTCATGATATCGAGGAATGTTCAGCATTGAGGCACAAAATTCAGACTTTGATTGAGAAGGGCAAAATAAAAGTGCAAAGATCACTAAACAGTAATCATGTCATGATAAATGCAATCATTGTTCAAGGTGATCCAACAAAAATATTTCCAAGATATTTAACAAGGAAGCGCAAGCTACATCAAAGGAATTGACGAGAACAAGACTCTCATATGCAAAGTGTTATTATCCTCTATTTGTCCATCTTATGATCAATAAACTTTTTCTGCTTTTATTCACTCTCTTATGTATTCCTGAACTACGTTTGACCTGATCTCCATTTGAATATGTAGGCATCTCATTATTGGGTTCGGTCTTAATCTAATAAAAATTTCTTCTCCTTTCACTTTCAAATCGAATTGGCCTTGACCAAGCTATCCACTCATTAAGCCTAAATTCTTTTAATCTGTCAAGCGGCCAATAATATCATAATACAGATTCAAAATTAGGATCGTGATGGTCAAGCGCAAGGAAACCATATCTTTTGTGCTAATATTCTTCTTTGAGTGAAGCAGGAATACATGACTCTTTACATGAAAATATTGTCTGAGTTTTGAGAAACCTTAAAAATTCTACAAGGAGGCAATCTTTCGATATGGGAAGACCTGCATAAAGTATTTTATTTTAAACTGGGGCAGAAATTTTTGAGAAGTCCTCAAAAATTTTACCAAAATACATGGCGAGCTCAAATTCACAGAATCAAAACAATGCAAAGAGACAAAGATAAGTTAAGGTACGTGTCAATCTCACCTTTTAAAACTTACAGCTTTTCTTTGAATGCAGGAATAACAAGTGCAAATCACAAAATTATTTTCGCAATCAAGAAAAATCATCACCAAGAGATGCTCTGCTTCCTCTCGCATCTGACGCATATACTTCAGAATTATGCTACTTTTGGCCACTAAATACTTGAATTGAGCCACTAGCATTTAGTTAAGCTACTTTAATCCATTGAATATGGAAATCAGATTATTATTGCTACTAAATAATTAAATTGTGTTATTACTGAGCTACTAATAAGTAGGCTCGTTCACCTTACAAAGGACATCTAAGGTTAGCCCGCCTTACAAATGGGACACCAAAGGTTGGTCCGCCTTACAAATGGGACACATTAGGCTTGTCCGCCTTACAAATGAACATTCAGGATCATTCGCCTTACAAAGGAATGCTTCAGGCTTGTCCACCTTACAAATGAACATTCAGGCTCGTTCGCCTTACAAAGGAACACTTCAGGCTTGTTCGCCTTGCAAATGAACGTTCAGGCTCGTTCGCCTTACAAAGGAACACTTCAGGCTTGTTCGCCTTACAAATGAACAGTCAGGCTCGTTCGCCTTACAAAGAAACATTTTAGGCTCGCTCACCTTACAAATGAACATTCAGGCTCGTTCGCCTTACAAACGTACACTTAGGCTCGTTCGCATTACAATAAGACATCTTCTTTTGGCCCTACAAAATATATAAAAATTATTTTTATTTTTATTTTTTTTATAAAATCCTTACGTACTAACATCCACAGGTTTAACAACTGATGATTTCTCTTTGAAGGCTTAAACTGGGGCAGAATTTTTGAGGTTCCTCAAAAATACTGCAACAACATTAAATTGATAAGCTTTCTCACCTCCTTTATTCATTATTATTATTTATTACTATTTTGCACCACATTAGTCAATACTTCTCTATATTAATAAGCTAACAATTTTATCTAGTTGTGTTAGAAGCTGCAGGCAAGACAAGAAACGACAAAGAGCAAATCATCAAAGCATAATTCTTTATTCGTAAATCATATTCACATTCCATTTTGCTCATACTCTAACCTTGTCAACTCGGGCTATCCTGATTCAAAACTCATATTTGTCAATTTTACTTAGGGATCTTGTTCATCCGTAAATATAGAACTACACACGGCCTGATTCTCGTAAGACCCGAGATATGTAGGCGACTTGAAACTGAAGTCTCGGCCATATCATTTTCACAACCCCCTCTTGTTTCTTCTGATTTTAAAAGAATCGTCCTCCGGGTCGGACAAAATTGGCTACTAGTCAACATTCCTTACTCGCCAATTCATCCTTCATTCCCGAGCAAAGAACAGGCAGCTGTTGACACCCAATTTTGACCTCCCTAAACCTTTCTTGGGCTGTTATTTTACTAGTTATTCTTATTTTTAAAGCTTAATTTTCCTCGCATATTGCTTTTATTTACTAAATAAATCGCGTCTTTTATCGTCATCTTGACACTTTTTAAATTTGTATGCAATTTATAAATATATAATTTATTCCTTATTATTACTATTCTATCATAAATTTCGTATAATATTACGTGTCATTAATTTTACGTATATGCGTAATTTATTTATAATTTTAAATAATATACATTTTGATAATTATCATTAATTATTTTTATCTACTAAATTGTATATATGTGGTATTTTATGTACTAATTATCGTTAATCATTATTTTGTTTATCAAATTATTTATATATAGTTTTACTAATCAAATAATAGCCCAATTACATGTCTTTCTCAAATATTTTAAATTCTAGCCCCTTTCTACCCAAATTATTTCAATTCTAGCCTAAATTGGGACAATTTGCCCAATTTTAAAGTCCAAGTTTTTCAATTTCAATTGCCCAAACCCGCCTGACCCGCTCCATGTCCCGACCCACGTCAAATTTAATCTCAACCGTTGATCAAATGTGATCAACGGTCAAGATTAGTCCACTCCTCTTCTTTCCTTTTTAACCACACCCCTCAACCCTAAGCCCCCATTTACTCAAACCAGCCTCCCCACTCACCCCTCAGCTCTCTTCTCCATATCCACACCACCATGCCGCTGCCATCATCTCTCTTCACCGCCTCTCTCTCCTCTTCCTCACGCTACCAGCCGACCAAACCCCACTGTCGCTGCCTCTTCTTTTCCTTCTCCTCTCTTTCTTTCACCTCAAAACACCACCCACAAACCCACGCCGTCGCCACTGCTCCGACGGACCACCAAAACCCCAAAAAACCACCACCCCTCAGTTCAAAAGCTCTCTCTCTCTTTCTCTCTTTCTTCATCACTGCCAGCGCCCTCCACCAGCCGTTGGACAGCCCACCACTAGTGAAATCCCAAAGGGATCCCATTACCGCCGCCTCCGCTTGTCCGGTGAAGCGCCACCATAAAACCCCATGCAACCTCAGAAAAATTGCTAGTCACCACCATTACTTCGATAATGTCCCACCACCAGTAAACTCATTTTCTGTTTCTTTCAGAAAAAATCCAAGCCCCTAAAGTTCTGTGTTTTCTGGAGAAATCAAAAGTCTCGATGAAGCAAGCACCACACACGGTTTGTAAATGGTCTCATGGTTAATTCTTGTGAAATTAGAAGGTTTTTGAGGTTATCCCTGTTCTATTTCGTTCTCCGAGGCTTCTAGTTTACAGTGAACTCTTACGAATTCACCCTTTTGTGATTAGTTTTCGATCATTTTCTCTTGATTATCACTTGCCCGTGCACTTGCATTATCATAGGAGAATACTTCTAATTCTACATGTGCTTCACGTTGGCCTGATTGTCTAAAGATGCATATGTATCCATGCTTTAGTTTATTTTTATTACAGGTCTTGCATAGTTTTCGCTACTAATTCTCAATCTGTTTTGTTGTAATTTGAATCATAATGATAGAAATCAATATGTGATCTCATGTCAATGTCTTTCTGAGTTAGTTATGGTGAATTGTATTTCAAAGCATGCGAACTGCTTATCTATATTTGGTAAAATTTGATAGTGGTAAATGATTATTTCCTTTCTTGTTTCAAGACTAATTACAACAGCCTTGTATGTTATTTATAATAACCTGAACCAATTTGCTTTGCTTTCCCTTTAAAATTTGAATCATGACAACCCCTTTGGTAAATCTAATTGTGGTAATAACTTTTAGTACTTGTCTATTTTCGGTAAAATTGGATAGCTTTATTATTGGAGTAACTTTTGTAAACCTTGATTTATTGTGTGCTAAATTGGTCACTACAAAGTATGGGAAATCCTTCATGATTCTTACTCCTTTCTTTTCTACTGAACAATTTTAATACTTGTCTAAATATGGTAGTCATAATTGTCATGATTTCCTCCCTTGTTATTTAGTAGCCATGATTTTAGTACTTGAATAATTGGGGATAACTTGGAATGATTTTCTGCTAAATTGATTCTACTGATTCATTAAGGAAAAGATTTCTCTTGATTGATGCTTTGAACATTCCCTTCCTCTAATGTCACCTTATATTTTACTATATAAACAACCCCCCATTTTTCATTATGGGAGAGACTTTTACTCATTACTACTCTCATATCTTAAGAATTCTCTTCTCTATGGTCAAGCTTACTGATTGCTAAGTATTGGACTTTGGCTATTCTCTTATTGTTTGCGGCCAACTGGTTAGTCTCTATTGATGTAGATTCCAATTCATATATGATCACTTGTAACCTAAATGTGTGCTTTAGTCGATCTATGTTGTTATTTGCGATTATTCTATGTACGTCTTTGTATCTGTGAGTCATTAGAGAGCATGTATATAGGATGTCTAAACTTTACTTCTTATTGGTCTGATATGTTTCCTTTTGTGCTTTAGTCATGAACCAGTGTTACTTGTTAAAAGATTAGATATTGCTTGTTCGCATAGTGACTACTTGATTATATTTGGTTATGTCTTGGTTGCTCGATTATGTTTGGTTATGTCTTGGTTGGTTTTCGTGGTATTTGGAGGAATACAAAGGCCCTAATGCATTCATGCTCCTTGACATAAGCACTACCTAGGGTCCTTGAGATCCTCAGGAACTCTGACATGTCAAGGCATGGTTTAAGGGTTGTATTAAGGTTCTCCGAGTCCTATGTTCTACATGTTTGACAGGTTCTTGTTGGCTGTGAAGAGTTGTTCGGGATCGGGATTTCTGAGTATCGGGACAGCCTGTTCTTTAGCTTTAAATTCTGTTCAATATTTCGGTCTGTAATAATTTATTGTAAAACTCTGATGACAAATAAAATACTTTAGGGGACTGCTATGGGGGGGAAGGGCAAACTACGTGCTATTTGCCTAAGTTGTTTGAAAACGCCTAGAAAACATGCTTATAAGTAAGTTCGTTTCAGCTTTAAAATTAATTAGCATGCTCTATGGCTTAAAGTCAGTTTTCAGTTCTGTTTAGTTGCCATGTTTATAAGTTAAATATGTTTCAGCATTTATGATAGTTAGCTACCATGTTTTAAGTTGTAAAAATCAGTTTCAACATATAAATAACAAAGCTAGTTACCATGTTTAAAATCAGCTTCATCTTTTAAACAAAATCAGAATCATGTCTAGTTTAAAATCGATTTCAGCATCAGTGTTCTGTGTATTTTAGATAGCATGCCTATAGGGTTAATTCAGTTTCTGCATATACCACGACTAGAAATCATGCATATAGGATTCAGCACGTTGAAACTGTTTCATCATGTTAAAATCAGTTCAGCATGTTAGAGGATGTTTCAAAATGCTAAATCGGGTTCAATATGTTTCAGCATTTTTAAACTAAGTAGTTACCATGCCTATAGGACTAAATAAGCTTTCAACATGTTAAATCATTTAGATAGCATGCTTATAGGATTTAAATTTGTTTCAGTACATTATTTCATTTAGATATCATGCTCATAAGATTTAATTAATAAATTTTCTGCACATCTATACTACTAGAAATCAAGTGGTAGTTTAATAAGGCGTTAATTTCTGAAGCATAGTTTATCACCTTGTACCTTCATTAAATGATTAAGAGGCATGTTTGAGACTGTTACGTGCTACTTGTTTAAAAGTCCCTTTTTGTTTTGCTTGACGCTCTCCCGTGTCTAATTAGGAAACCTAAGATTTTATTTGTCTAGTCCCATACGCAAATAGTAAGTCCAAATGCCTCTTGGACGTTAAGTTGGGGCGGGTAAGCATCTTAAGATGCGTTAGTATTTTTCATTTGTTTAGAGCGCTCTTAGGATAATAATCTTAATAACCAACTTAGGTTGGTAGATAGACGGACATGATGGAAAGTGACCCGAGCAGAATACGACAATGTCTTTGGAATTGTCTTCGATAATAAGCCGGGCGCTGATTCGAATAGGTTAAAATTAACCTAAGTTTAATTCTTATACTCTTACGTGTTTGGGGTAGTATTAATTAAATCACCTACTAATTAGATCTCTTTTCCTATATCATTTTTTCGAATTCTATCTTCTCGCTTATCTGATTTTCTTATGTGTTTATTTAGATTTTAAATATTTCACATGCTTAATTCTTTCTCAACTAGTTTCATTAATAACTAAACTGGTTTAATTTATTGACTTCTTAAAAAAATAGAATTTATTTGTATAATGGTGTAGTTTTATTAATACATATCGATCTTTGTTTATCACATAATTTGCCACATAAATAACGAATCCGGCAGGGACCCACATTTTTGGACCTCGAAAGGTGCCTAACACCTTCCTTTCGAGGTAACTTGAACCCTTACCCGATTTCTGGTGACGTAGACCTCTAAAATTAAAATTAATCATAGTTAGTTTAGAATAATGCCCTAACGCGCCTTTAATTCATTAGGTGGCGACTCTTCATTCTTTTCTATCCAAAAAGAGTTGTCACGTCGATGGCTATCTTTTCGCGAGAAAAATGGGGCGCGACAGTTACTAGGAAGGCCATCGGTCCATATGGCAAGAGCAGTTCCCTCCACGCTCTATCAGTGTGTGAAGTTCAAGTGGGGTCGCACCGTAGTTACCATTCACGGAGAGCTCAGTCACCCCATCTATTTCGTGAATTCTGTTCCAGTCACCCAAGAATTGGATGGAACCGCTTTCCATGGTCTGGAGATCATGCAAGCTGTAAGAATTGATGAGAAAGTAGAGCATGTAGAGGTGGAGATGTCGAGAGTAGCGAAGTTGGTTGCGTCAGATATGTTGAAATATGGGTATCAACCAAAGACAGGGCTCGGACCTAAGGCCGACGATATAATTGAACCAATACAGCTGAAACATCAGAAGGGTACCACCGGGCTTGGATATAAGCCTACTTCAGGAGGAGTCCACAACACAAAGTTTGGTGAGATAGTGTTCATGCCGGGACAAGTTCCAATCCCAGATGAAGCAGTTGATGAAGATGTCATTGAGGGAATAGGAAATCTATTGTGGCTGTGATCGATGATGGACTGGAGATAGGTATCAATAAGCTGACCATCCGTGATGCCGAACCTGGAGAAGTCTTGCAGAACTGGACCATCAGCCCATCTTTGTTTCGACAGGAGTCTTGGTAGTGTGGAAATGTAGTTTTATTTCAAAAATGTTTTTACATGATCAATTGAGGCTTGAATCATGCCTAAGCCTTTTTGCTACTCGCCTCTTCTAAAAAGCTAGAATGATTTTCAAATAAAAAGTCTTTATTTTCTTAAAATTTGTCTTCCTATTGTTTGAAATAACTATTTATTTTTTACTCACCTTTCATACTTTTCAGCGCTAATATTAGTAAAAATCATCGTACAATGGTTATGACATGTAACGAATCCATTGAGCAAAGTACGAGCCATGAGCAGGACTATGAAGAATACGATGAAAGCATGATGCCTGAAAATCTACCTCAGGAGATCGAACAACTTGAAAGTCATAAAAAGCCCAACATGGATGAAACCGAGGTTGTCAACTTGGGAAATGAAGAAACAGTGAAAGAAACACGAGTCAGCATACACTTGGAAGATGAAAGAAAGCGAGAATTGATTGAATTGATCAAGAAATAGGTTGATGTGTTTGCTTGGTCCTACGATGACATGCCGGGATTAAGCACCGATATCGTCTCACATAAGCTACCGACTGATCCTTCTTGCCCGCCTGTGAAGCAAAAGACTAGGAAGTTCAAGCCTGATTTGAGTTTAAGAATCAAGGAGGAGGTAACTAAGCAGATCCAGGCAAATGTTGTGAGGGTTACTAATTACCCCACATGGTTGGCCAATATCGTGCCAGTGCTAAAAAAGGACGGGAAAATTAGTATATGTGTATACTATCGAGATCTTAATAAAGCTAGTCCCAAGGATGATTTTCCTCTCCCAAACATTCATATACTCATCGACAATTGTGCAAAGCATGAGTTGCAATCGTTTGTCGATTGCTTTGCAGGATATCACCAAATCCTGATGAATGAAGATGATGCGGAGAAAATAGCATTTATCACTCCATGGGGAGTGTATTGCTATAGAGTGATGCCATTTGGACTAAAAAATGCTAGCGCAACCTATATGAGGGCCATGACTACCCTCTTCCATGATATAATTCACAAGGAGATTGAAGTGTACGTAGATAATGTCGTTATCAAGTCCAAAAGGAGTTCAGACCACCTAGAGGATTTACAGAAGTTCTTTGAGAGGTTGCGGAGATACAATTTGAAATTAAATCTAGCGAAGTGTGCATTCGGAGTTCCTGCGGGAAAGCTACTGGGATTCATTGTCAGCAGGAAAGGCATAGAATTGGATCCATCAAAAATCAAGGAGATTCAAGAGTTACCTCCCCCCAGGACCAAGAAGGATGTGATGAGCTTCTTGGGGAGACTCAATTACATCAGTCGTTTCATAGCTCAGTCCACAGTAATCTATGAACCCATATTCAAGTTACTAAAGAAGGATGCCACCACATAATGGACAGAGGAATGCCAAAGAGCTTTTGATAGAATCAAGGAGTACTTGTCCAACCCACCAGTATTGGTTCCACCAGAGCCTAGAAAGCCATTGATATTGTATCTATCCATCATGGATGGAGCATTTGGATGTGTGTTAGGACAACACGATGACACGGGAAAGAAAGAGCAAGCTATTTACTACTTGAGAAAGAAGTTTAGCCCATACGAGGCAAGATATACCTTGTTAGAACGAATGTGTTGCGCTTTGACTTGGATTGTGCAAAATTTGAGGCATTACCTATCGGCGTACACCACGTACTTGATCTCAAGAATGGATCCACTCAAGTACATCTTTCAGAAACCATGCCTACAGGGAAACTAGGAAAGTGGCAGATTTTGCTGAGTGAGTTTGATATTGTGTACGTGACACAGAAGGCCATCAAAGGACAAGCTTAGGCCGATCACCTCGCAAAAAATCCGGTGGATAAAGATTATGAACCGCTCATGACCTACTTCCCCGATGAAGAAGTATTTTTTACAGGAGAGGACATCTCAGAGTAATATGATGGATGGAGATTGTTCTTCTATGGAGCATCAAATTTCAAAGGAGTCAGAATTGGAGCAGTCTTGGTTTCAGAAATGGGTCAGCACTACCGAATCTCAGCCAAGATTAGATTTCCTTGCACAAACAACATTGCAAAATATGAAGCATGTATTCTCGGACTTAAGATGGCAAGGGATATGAACATCAAAGAGCTTTTGGTAATAGGTGATTCTGACCTATTGGTTCATCAGGTACAAGGAGAATGGGCCACCAAGAATGTCAAGATCCTTCCTTATCTGGAATGTGTAAATGAGCTGAGCAAAAGGTTTACGAAGATTAAGTTTAAACATGTCCCCCGGGCTCAAAACGAGTTTGCTGATACTCTGGCTACTCTTTCCTCAATGATCCAACACCCAGATAAGAATTACATCGACCCTATTGAAGTGGATATACGTGACCAACAGGCATACTGTTTTCACGTAGATGAAGAGTTTGATAGAAATCCATGGTACCATGACATTAGAAGGTTGCTCGAAGCAGGAGAATATCCAGAAAATGCCAGTAGCAAGCAGAAGTTGACTTTAAGGTGAATGGCCAATCATTTCTTACTTAACGGAGAAATCCTCTATAGTAGAACCCCGGATTTGGGATTACTAAGGTGTGTCGATGCAACAGAAGTGAAAAGACTGTTAGAGGAAGTTCATGCAGGGACATGTGGACCCTACATGAATGGATTAACTTTGGGAAAGAAGATTTTGAGAGCTGGATACTTTTGGATGATTATGGAGAGAGATAGCATCCGGTATGTACAAAAATGTTATCAGTGTCAAGTTCATGGTGACTTCATACGAGTTCCGCCAAACGAGTTCAATGTGATGGGTTCCCCATGGCCATTTGCTGCTTGGGGCATGGACGTAATTAGAACCATAGAGCCTCCCGCATTAAATGGACACCATTTCATCCTGGTAGCTATCGACTATTTCACAAAATGGGTTGAAGCTTCAACGCACAAGGCAGTATCTAAGAAGGTGGTAGCAGATTTCATCTGAAATAACATAGTTTATCGGTTTGGAATTCCATAATCAATAATAACAGACAACAGGGCCAATCTAAATAGTGATCTCATAAGAGAGACTTGGGAAAGGTTTAAGATCGCTCACCGAAACTCCACAGCATATCGACCACAAATGAATGGAGTAGTTGAGGCCGCGAACAATAATAGCAAAAGGATCCTAAGGAAAATAGTAGATAGTAACAGAGAATGGCATGAGAAGCTACCATATGCTTTGCTCAGCTATCGCACCATAATCAGAACATCCACTGGTTCAACCCCCTATATGTTGGTCTACAGTTCAGAAGCAGTGATACCCGCAGAAGTGAAAATACCTTCCTAAGAATCATCCAAGAGGTTGGTCTGAAAGACACGGAATGGGTTCGTAGAAGGATTGAACAGTTGATGCTCATTGATGAGAAGAGACTGGATGCAATCTTTCATGGTCAACTCTATCAAAACAGAATGATCAAAGCATTCAACAATAAAGTCAAGCCTCGACGATTCACACCAGGGAAATTAGTATTGAAGAAAATATTCCCTCACCAAGATGAAGCTAAGGGGAAATTTGCGCCAAAATGGCAAGGTCCTTACATGGTTCACCGAGTGCTCTCAGAAGGAGCAGTAATCCTCGCAGAAATGGATGAAATCATGAGCACGAAGCCGATCAATTTAGACGCTATCAAGAAGTACTACATTTGAAGACAGTGGGACTAGTTGTTATTCCTTGTACTTTTTGCATTTTCTCTAATGTAACAGAACTATGTATTAGCCTGACTTCCCACGGCGGGATACATAGGCAACCCACATCGGGTCCGGTCTCCCTTAGAAAAACCAAAAAATATCCTCTTTCATGTATTCAGAACTACGATTGACCTGAATTCCCTCGGTGGGATACGTAGGCAATCCTCATCGGATTCGCTCATTTCATCTTTTCCATTTCCCCTATTGTACTTGAACTACGTCATGACCTGATTCCGTTTGGATACGTAGGCATCTTGAGTCAGGCTCGGTCAATGTATTTCATCTTTTCCATTTCACATATTGAACTTGAACTACGTCATGACCTGATTCTGTTTGGATATGTAGGCATCCTGAGTCAGGCTCGGTCAATGTATTACATGTTTTCACCCTTCTTTGATATCCTCGAACTACGTACAGACCTGATTCCCATTTGGGGATACGTAGGCAACCTAAAAGGTTCGGTCATACCCTTAGGAAAACCCTCCCCCTTATTTGTAATGTACCTTCAGATTAATCACCGCATCTACAAAGATATGGAGAAGCATCACCAGAAGCCGAAGCTACGAGAAGACTACATTTGGACGTCCTCAACGAATGGAAAAACTCGATTGGATTTTGGAACATGTCATAATCTAAAAAATGATGAATAATTACTCTATATATGCGCCTAGTATATACAAAAAATACTTATTTTTTCTAAAAGAAATATATATATTTTAAAAATATTTTACTACCTTTTCACCTACTAAGTTTCCGAAATAGGAAGTCGCGAGAAACCAATGAGGTTTTGAAGGGATCCAATGACCGAGTCTCTAGAATAAGAAATCGCAAGCAACCGAGGAAGTTTTGAAGGAATCCAACGACAAGGCCAGGGTCCACAAATCGACACAAATGAACACCCCTCCCAAAACTAAGAATTTTTTCTTTGAGCGCAGGAAAGTAGGACCAAGAGAAACCATGAACCAGAATAGAAGAAGAAGGATGATGTCGTGTCAAACTCGTGGACATTATTGGAGAAATCTTTTGGCTATCACGACACCATAAGCCAAATATTCTTTCCCTACTCTATTTTAAAAATACTCTATCCCGATTCTTATAATTCTTAAAAGATTTTCATTTATGTATATGTAGGTACGTTCGAGATCTGGATCAAGTATCGAAGATAGAGGGCCCTCATAGGACAAATAGGATAGTTTATTTCTTTCCAAATAACTTCGCCAATCATAGATTGTCATCTAATTGCGTCGATTAAACTCCGCCAATCGGAGAATGCCGTCTAACTTCATCAAACTCCGTCAATCGGAGGTGGTATATAAGCAAACATCATCAAACTCCACCAATTGGAGGTTGTACATAAGCAAACAAAATGACGCTCTACCGATTGGAGATTTTAAATAAGCAAACATCATCAAGCTCCACCAATTGGAGGTTGTACATAAGCAAACAAGACGACGCTCTGACGATTGGATCTTGTATATAAGCAAGTAAGACGGTGCGCCATCGATCGGAGCCTGTACATAAGCAATCAACGCGATGCTCCACTAAGTGGACCATATACAATAAGCAAGCAAAGCGACGCTCTGCCAAATTAGAGAATTGTATTTCAACAAGCAAAACACGCTCCGCCAATCGGAGACTACATCATAGCAAATGTCATCAGAACTCCACCAATCAGAAGAATGCATGCTAGCAACATCCTCATTCGTGCATTAAGGATTGCTCTGCCAAACGTAGATTTTATGGTTGATTCACTAGATGAAGTCTTTACTTTTCAAGTATTGCCCCACCAGTCGATAAGCTTTACTCTACAAGATTGCCCCTCCAGTCGAGAGTCTTTACTTTCGAGTGTTCCCCCGCCAGTCGAGAGGCTTTGCTTTACAAGTGTTGCCCGCCAGTCGAGAGGCTTTACTTTCAAGTGTTGCCCCGCCAGTCGAGAGACTTTACTTTACAAGTGTTACCCCGCCAGTCGAGAGACTTTACCTCACAAGTTGCTTTGACTACATCACATTCGTCCCGCATAACAGAGACATCAACAATCGTTTGAATATCTACACTCTACTCTTTACATTACAATTTTAATTTATAATTTTGAACTGCGACAAGTACTTTGTGATCTTTTTACCTGTTTTGCAGGATAATGCATTACAATGTGGAACTACTCTCTAAGCAGCAAACTAGGGCAAGCTAGCGGAATGTCAAGCATCCATAGCTACGTCAAGAATTTCTCCTCAGAAATTGACTCAACTCAATTTGAATTTGCTTCTATATTCCATAAATTTTTTTACATCCCAGTGTCATCATGACTCGACAGTGGGGCAATTTTTGAAGATCCGTGATCTTTTCCCTACCAAAATCTTCAGTAGAAATTGCCACGGAGCGTTTCTCATTCTAAGATTTCTTTTAGAACTACATTCGGCCTGATTCCCACGTCTAGGGATATGTAGTTAAGATTGGTTTAAGCACGGCCGTATCCACTCCATTCATGCTAAAATACTCTCAATCACCACCAAAAGATCTCAGTGTTACCATAACTCGACACTGGAGAAATTTTTAAAGTCGATCAAAATTTGCAAAGATTCAATTCTCTCGAACTATATATGGACTGACTTCTCATGAAACCCGAGATATGTAGGCATCTCGAAAGCCGGAGCTTGGCCATAACTTCCCAAAACTCATGTCACTTTTTGCTCAAAAAGTTTTGTTGGTCGGTCAAAATTAGAATGTGTCAATATTTGTTTGTCCACGCCTTCTCTACTCTCATCTATGGCCAAAGAAATGGGGCAACAGTTGACACCCAATTTTTGCCCTACATATTATTTTAATAAATAATATATTTATAAAAATAAATATTTTAAAATGACCTTAGTGATTTGCCACCCATTTTTAAGAAAACTATCTCATATGTGTTATTTTCTATAAATTTAAAATATTTTAAAAATGTAAAAATATTTATTTCATGTTTTGAGTCGTTTAAAATTATTTTACGTCGAATAAAGTATTTTTAAAGAAATCAACCAATTTTTGGTTAATTTTAATTTTTTACTCTTGCAAATAAATTTTTTTTCATAATTTAGGAAGCTTAATTATTTTACTAATTACTAATTGACCTTATTTTATTTTTTATTATATTTTAAAACTAATTTATATAATTTTACAAATTAATTATTTTCAATATAACAAATTGTGGCTATTTTGTTAAGAATTGGCTACATTTGGAATTTTTAAAATAGCCAATTTGAGCAAAATAATGTGGCAATCTTAGACCCCTTTAATTAGCCAATCCATGTGTGCCACGTAGGTATCACATGGATTTGTGTTTCTTTGCTTTCAATCGTGGCCCTCCAATCTAATCCAACGGTCATAATTTTTAAGCCTTTTATCTCACTTAATATATATATATTATTTCCTATTCTTTTAATTCTTATTCCGAATTAATCTTAACCGTCCGATCAATTGATTGGATGGATCAAAATTGGTCAAGGATTCAAACCCCCCTCCCAACGTTTCTCTCTCTCTCCTCAAACCCCCAAAAATGCGTTTTCCTTTCCCCTTTCCCCAAAAACGCGTCTCTCACCTTTTTTCCCAAAAACCAGACGCATGCTTTCCCTTTCTCTCTCCCAAAACCAATGCTCGACCAGCTCATCTTCCCCAAAATCCACCCCAAAACCCATCGCCTCTTCTCCTTCTTTCTTCTCCCTCTCTTCTCTCTTACCCCAAATGGCCGCAAAACGCCACCAAATTGCTGCCCCTCGTCTGCCATCTCTGCTGAGATTCCCCCTATTTCAGCCATCCTAATTCGTGATTTAAGGGTGGCCAGAGATACAGTCCCAAATTGGTGCAAAAACAATTTCGATTTCAAATTCGTCGTTAAGTTTCTCAGAGATGGGATTCGAAATTCAAAATTCGAATCTCTCTCCCTCTATTTGTCACATTTCTTGGGTTCAAATCCGGACTTTCAAGTCCGGATTTTTCTTATAAATAGTGGGTCTTTCACCCCAACATGATAGGAAAACATTCAAAGATTATTCGAAAAATGATTCAAGAATCCAACAAAAGGTCAGAAATTCGTAGGTCCGGAGTTACTCGAAAAACACACAAGTGTTTACATTAAAAAAGTCTTTTCTTTGGTTTTTGAGTTCAAGCTTTGAGTTCAAGTTTTTTGCTAGAGAACTTGACGTCAACGCCTCTGTTTTGCTGCCCAACACAAGGTAAAAAAATAAATCCTTCTTATAGTTTAGTTTCTGTTTTTCTTTTATTTTTGTATGATATATTTTCGTAAAGAAGAGTATGTGAGCATCTCGTTTGGCTTTGTTGTTAGCTATATGTGGTTTTTTATGCGTGGAAAATATAAGATATATATGGGAAGATAGAGTTTCGTTTTGCTGTTTTAGGTGAGCAAAGTTAATAGTGAAACTTATCGATTAAATCGGTAACTTAACTTCAGTCCTCGTATCATGTTTTGTTATCGTTTTCTTTGGGTGCTGGCTGATCTCGTTTGAACTAGGAAGAGTTACGTCGATATCATGGTGTTTCTTACGTATTCAAGAGGTGTTTTTTGCTAGTTCCTTTTCTTTTCTTTTTTTTAAAAGACTTGTTGCGATTTCGAAATGTTTTCACCTTAGCATACTAAGATAACCATGGAAGGTTTGGGTTAAATTTAAGATGGTTTGATTGTCAAATTCGGGAATTAGAATCTTTTTTTGTCATCTAAAACTTGATAAAGATGGCTGATGTTGTAGCAGGGACTGCCTTTAGCATAAAAATATAAGAGTTTGGTTTGTTATTTTGGGCAATTGAAAGTTAGTATCCAGTTGGAAGGCTAGTGTTCTTTGTCGTCTAAGCTTCTATCAATGAAGAAGTTTCTTAAAAGTAGTATATAATGTAAAAGTCTGACTGAAACTAGACTTCTATCCGCTCTCTGTTTAAAGATTTGCAAAGGATTCATTTTGGTATTTTGAACAGATTCATTTATATTTCGATTAGTGTTAAAAACTGATTTCATTTTTTTTTATCCCTTTCAAGTACTGATAAATGCATATACCAGGTCATGACTTTGTTTGTTTAAGTGGAGAGATGCATGTTGTGTGCGGCTGTCTCGTTAAGCTCATTGTCTCTTAATAAACTTCTCGCTGAACCTCGCTCAAAGGATACATTGAAAACTTGATTCAAAACCAATCATAGAGAGGAACTCTATAGCCGTAATACTTCTAGTGTCTTTTTTATGAAAATATATATTGGAAAGGCCTTATGGACAAGCTCAATGATCATTGTTTAAACTACCCATAAGTTTAAGGTTGGTGTTTGCTTTTACCTGTATTCGTGGAAATCCGTTGTAGACCATTCAAGGCTAAGTGTAATCTCTTTTTAAGATGTTGTTTACTTCTCTGCTGGTTTGTGTCTTAACGTGAAAGAAGCCTTATTGTTTGCTTAAGTTTCTTCCTTTATCTAGCTCAATAATGAGTTCTCTGTTGGGTTAAAATGTTTTCTTATTGTTTGGTGTATCCCATAAACTGTTTTCCTCTCTTTGTGCTCACTACTTCTCAACTCTCAAGTAATAAACTTTAGGATCATTAGTTAAATCTTGAAATCTTAAACTACAAATATTTTTTTTCTTTTCCTCATATGCATCCACTTTAAACTTTGTAAATAAGGAATAGTTAGTTCACTTGGTTGATTAAATGATTAAGTTATGCAAAATTGGTGTCGGGAAACTTCAAAATATGCTTTGTGCGTTACTTTATTACTGTGTTTGCTTAAAATATGCCCAGGACAATGTACCTTTATTAATACAACTTTGTCATTGTTATTTACTTGGTTTTTAATTCCTTATCATTTTTATTTGTTACATGAAACAACCGGAGAGCTGGAGTTCTCATTTGAAACTTAATTTCTGCCCAACATATTTTGGGTCGAGCAGCTATTAGGAACTATCGCGAGGCTCGGAGTCATTCCTTAGAAGTTTAGTTCCTCCAAAGGAACTTGGCGTATCTAGCTCTTTATTTTTTTATGCTTTTCTTATTACTTCAATTGTTTAACTAATCTTGTATTATTTGAATATGTATTTTGTGTGATTTTGATTAACGTTTATTCTTCAGCTCATAGCTTTTTTGATTATTTTATTTAGTTTAAAATTTCGAAAGTGGGTTTCCTTCACCCTTTAGTCTAAGCAAATGTTTTGGATTTCCTTTTTAAGTACTTTAAAATAGTGAGTAAATATTTTCAGAAATAATAATAATAATAAATAGAGAAATTTTTTTAAAAAAGAGTAATGAATGTAGACTTTGCTTCAAGGGAAAATTTGTTTAAATAACCCGCGGTAGATTTTCAAGATACTAATTAGCGGTTTAATAATTTATTTCAAACAAATATTAGTCATTCTTAGGCCATAAACTATAAAGTTCTTTATCTAGTTTAGGCAAGCCTTCTTTATATTTATTAATAACTCATTTATTCTCTTATTCTAACCCCGATATTTTAAAAATATTTTGTTATACTCTACTATATATATTTTTAGATTTTCAGATTTTTAAAGCCTCAAAACGCAAGGTATATATGTCATATGCTATCTACTACAAGGTATATTTATATTTTACTTACCCCTCTTTCTACTTAAATTACATATTATTTTATCGCAATTACATTTACGTACATAATACTTTCTTTCATATTTGATGCATATCTCTTTTTTTTTTTGCAAATAAAAGTCTTTTTTTATATGAAATAATTTGTTTTCTCTACTCAAGTCTTCAAATTATTCGTTTACATGAAATATATTTACGAAATAAATATGATTTTATATTTTCCTCGATTACCGCTATATTTATTTCCTATATGTTTTTCATCTATCGAAATCTTATAAATAATAAAATTTTCACATGATTTCTTGTATTTTAAATATGCATACGTTTATCTTTAAATAAATATGTCGTAAACTTTCACGAGCTCCAAAAATACATATATTTTTACTTTGTAATAAGTATATTTGTATAAATAATATCTTCAATTTTTACATAGCTTTTAAGTATATATTCTTATAAGATCATAAAACTATATATCTTTTAGTCATGACAAAATATTACTATTAAGCTTTCATATATTTTGACATACATACATTTAACCATAAGCATATTGTATTTTTTGCATATTATAGTAGCATGTCTCATGTACCTTGAATTTTCTTTAAAGTAATAAAATCTTCTTATGACCATTTTTTTTAGCAAATAATAAATAATAATGTTTTCCCAAATACTTTTTTTCTAAATTGAGTGTAAGGACTATCTTCAGATAGGCTCTGAGGGGTGCCTAACACCTTCCCCTCGAGTAACCAAAATCTTTACTCGGAATCTCAAATGTTTTCAAAAGACCAAAACAGAGGCTTTTTACAAAAAAAATGGTTTTCCTAAGATTTCCTAAAATTTAGGTGGCGACTCTAAAAAAAAAAAAATTCACAAACCAGAGAGTCACAACGACCATAAGTTGTGCACTGTTTCGGCCGGCTCGAAATAGGGCGCCACACTATGAAGTGTTAATTAACAACCTAGAATCAATATCAGGTGAATTCATATCTACCCATATGGTTTTCGCCCACTTTTCATATATTTAGGGCTCTAACTCAAGAATTCCACCATTAATCCTCATTTTAATGCTTCTACAATCGAAATGGATTACCAGATGATAAGCAGAATTAATTAACTTACCTAAATGAAGAAAATCACTCTAGTTCAGTCGAAAATCTGCTCTTCTCATCTAAGAACAAACTCTTGATTTTTTGAGAAATAAACTCTAAAAACTGGAATTAATTGGGCATTCTACCCCCTTGTTTTGATGCAACGGTCTCCTTTTCTGTAATGACCCTTCCGGTTATTTCCACGTATACATTTTCCTTTAACCGTTAGAGCTTGTTTGTAGCGGACCCAAGTCACTTAAGGCTCGTCAGGACCGGTATTTCGGTGCTGAGTCCATTTGTTTGGTTGCATTATAAGTTTTGAAGTCAAGTAAGTCGGCAAAAGTTATCGTAAGTTCTTTAATAAATTTTCTGAACTTTGGGTAAAATGTCTCGGAGCTTTTCTCTCAATATATAAAGAGTTAGAAGTCCCCCAAAATACCAAATCGAAGGTCTACGAGTCTAGTTTCCAACACACAAAACCTCACGTCCAACTGATCTGGGAGTAAAAAGTTATGACTGTTTTACCGCGGACTGTCTGGCAGAAAACGGGTTGCGAACCGGGTCGGGTTAAACTCTATTTAAGCCTCAACTTCACGTTTTAAAAATGCCATTTCAGTTCCGAAACAGTGAGAAAACATAAGGGAGGGTTCCAAGAGAGTTCTTTAGTATCAAAATCGTGCGTACTTGAAAATATCTAATTTAAAAGTCGAAGGTGGTAGAAAAATTATATTATTATTACCTTTTCAAAATATTTTAAAGGTTTATGAAAAATATTTTTGTTACGATATAATTGTATATGTATTTATTTTATAAGGTTTTTATACATTGTAATATTTTAACGGAGATAGTTAATTTAGTTATGTTGAAAATTATTATTATAATATAGTAGGTTTTATTCGAAATAATTTTTTATGAATTATGGTATATTTAAAAAGTTATATTTATTATACCACGAATTTATGCAATACTCGAATATTTATATAACGGGGTGGGTGAAGATGTGTTAAACAACCCCCACTTCCACGTCGAAGTGGAGGGGATGGACACACAATGTGGTAGGCTGCCTAATCACTTAAATCATTTGAACAAATTTCAATGTTAAGTGTGCCTATTCACTTAAATCATTGGAACCAATTTCAATGTTAAATTGCTGCCAAGCTTTCAGAATACTTCGTTGGAACGTACTGTTGGTGCAAAATTACCATAGTTCATCATTCACTTGTCACATTAAAGGTTGAATCCAATAAGCAAGATCTTGATAATTTATTGGATCACCGAAAAGAAAATCGATTATCTACGTCAAGTTATTCAAGCCTAATTTCGAGTTTGATTTTATTTCGGAGTTTCTCGGAGCGGTTCGAGCGTGGACATCGTCGTTCTAGCAGCTTGTCATCGGACGACAGGTAGGTTACGGTTTATTTTTCCCTAGACTCTGCATATATAGGATAAAATTGTATTAATGGGCATCCTTGGGTTGGCTTATTAGGTTGGTACCACAGACTCGACCAGCTTTATTCATGTCCGC
>QJPP01005597.1:0-14082 GCA_003996215.1 Jaltomata sinuosa
GTACCTTTCGTTGATTTCTGTGACTGATTGTTTCTATTCTGTCTATTACTGCGCTTTTATCTTATATGTGCCCAGTCGGCCTATGATACCTACTGGGTACCTTATGCTTCGCATTTGGTGCTCACCCCTACCCCCTGCATCTTTGGGTGCAGATCCTAGCGTGGGCCATCGCCGGTAGATCGCTGTGATTCGTGCTTGGGGATCTGTTGGAGTCTACTTCAGGCTGAGGGTGAGCTCTTGGCGATCGGAGCTTAGCTTTAGTTTATCTTCTGCTTTATGTACTCTATTACCATTCAGAGACATCTGTATATATTCTTTTGGATAGTTTTCACTCCATGTATGTAGTTTGGCTCTGTACTATGATACCAGGTCTTGGGATTTGGTTTGGTTTCCGCATATGTATATATTTATATACCTGTTATCTATTTTCTTCGTCTTGTTCTCTTACTTGTTAGATAGTAGCCCATTACTAACTGTTCTGGGCTACAGGGATTGGTTCACCTACCGGGGGTTGTAGGTGCCATCATGACCGAGAAATCGGGTCGTGACAATAAAGCGGTCGAGGTCTGTGGTACCAACCTAATAAACCAACCCAAGGATGCCCATTAATACAATTTTATTCTATATATGCGGAGTCTAGGGAAAATAAACTGTAACCTACCTGTCGTCCGACGACAAGCTGCTAGAACAACGATGTCCAAGCTCGAACCACTCCGAGAAAATCCAAAACTAAATCGGGATCGGAATCGAATTTGGGACGGAATAACTTGACGTAGATAATTGATTTTCTTTCGATGACCGAATAAATTGTCAAAATGATTTTTCTCCTAAACTTCTCCAATCATACGCAAAGTAATTAAAATAATGAACGAATTGGTTTCACTTTTCATTAACAGTAATTGAAAAGTAATAATCATGGGGACAAGTTATAAACTAGTTAAATGATAAGTTTTCTAGTGATGCCACCACTTGATGAAGAATGTTTGTCCACCTCCCTTACCTCCACGTGGGGTGGAGGTGGCAACCTCTTGATTTTTACCCCATAATGTATATATTCGGGTATTGCATAAATTCGTGGTATAAAAAATATAATATTTTAAATATACCATAATTCATAGAAAATTATTTCGAATAAAACCTACTATATTATAATAATAAATTTTAACATAACTAAATTTTACTATCTCCGTTAAAATATTACGGAGTATAAAAACCTCATAAAACAAATACATAAACACTTATATCGTATCAAAGATATTTTTCATAAACCTTTAAAATATTTTGAAAAGGCAATAATAATATAATTTTTACCAAAATTCAACTTTTAAATAAATATTTCAAATACACGCACGATGCTAGTAAAGTTCTTAAGTTTAGGCTCGTAATTCGCCTACGCACGATTTCGATACTCAAGAATTCTCTCAGGATCCTCCCTTATTTTTTATAACTGTTTCGGAACTGAAATGGCATTTTAAAACGTGAAGTCGAGGCTTAAATCGCGTTTAATCCGACCCGGTTCGCGACCTGGTTCGCAACCCGTTTTCTGCCAGACAGTCCGCGGTAAAACAGTCATAACTCTTTACTCCGAGATCATTTGGACGTGAGGTTTTGTGCGTTGGAAACTAGACTCGTAGACCTTCGATTTGGTATTTCGGGGGACTTCTAACTCTTTATATATTGAGAGAAAAGTCTCGAGAAATTTGACCCAAAGTTCAGGAAATTTGTTAACAAACTTACGATATCTTTTGTCGATTTGCTTGACTTCAAACTTAAACGTGGAAATGACCGGAAGGGTCATTACAGTAGTACATTCCATTCGTAAAATCCTTGTGGTACCGTAAATGTTGTTAGTTGCTTAGATTCATCTTCTAATTTTAAATGGTAAAATCCTGATTTGCAGTCAAATTTACTAAAATAGTTATATCCTTGTATTTGTCTGATTTTTAGTATTTTATTTGGTATTGGATAATTATATATTTTTGTTTTTGCATTTAAATTTCTATAATCTATAACCATTCTGCTTTTTCCTCGTTTTTGTTCACTATGTTTATTAACTATAAATGCTGGACTAGTGTGTTTGTTGTTACTTTCTTGTATGTATTTATTGTCTAATAATTCTTGTATATGCATTTTAAATTCTGTTAGGTCCGTAAAATTATATTTTAAAGGTTTTTGCATTATTATACTATTTTCATCTATTAGTTCAATTTTTATTTTTGTTTTATGTTTTTCCCATCCTTGTAAGGGATTATCATTATATAGTAGTTCTAATTTATCTTGGAGTAGTTTTATCTTATTATAGAAAATATGATTATTTCTATTTTATGGTTGCTTGGTGTTATATTTTCTAGTTTTTGGATAATTTTCTCACTTCCTTTGATCCATGGTGTTGTTTTTCTTAATTTATTATTTACTCTTTTTGCTCCTACTCTTTGTCCACATGGGGTAGTAAACCACCAATGTGTCTTTGTTATAGTATGTGGGAATAATTTATCTAAGAATGGCATTCCTTGCAATATATCTTTATTTGTAAATTCATAACTATATATTTCTACTATGGTTAGTATTTTATCCCATATTTGTATTTTTAGATTCCTTGCTTTATGTGTTATCATACTTCCTTCATTGTTAAATCCCGTTACTACTAAGGGTGTTTTCAATTCTTCCCATTTATCTTCTGGTAGACAATTATGTTTACACATGTTAGCTTCTGCTCCTGTATCCATCATAGGTGTATAATATCTATTATAGTATCCTTCTATTATTATTTTGGCAAGTATATATATTTTTTTCATTTATTATGTTAACTTATTATTTTATCATATTAAGGTTCTTTTGATTACTACCTTTTTATTTTCATAACTTATTGTTAATTGCTTATCTTCTAGGTTATATGGTTTAACTTTTTCTAACCACTTTGCTCCTAGCGTGATATTTTTATCTCCTTGATATATTTTGAAATTTATTAATATTGGTATTCCTCCAATAATTAATTCTTTTTCGGTTGTTTCTTCAATTTGTCTTAATGCTTTTGGTAATTCCGAATTTTGTTGTTCATTTGTTATTATTTCTTTTTCTGATATTAATTCTCTTGCAATATAATTTTCTTGTTGTCCTGTATTTATTAATATTAAATATTTCTTTTGGTTCATTAATCCTGTTATGTAGTAATGATATGGTTTTATTTCTTCTATTAATTTTGGTGGAGTTACATAACTTATCCTTCTTGATGTACTCATTCTTGATGATGTTTCTGGTATTTCATTACCTGTTCGTTTTGACGTTTCTATTCTTTCCTTTACTATTTCTAAGTCTTGTTCGATGTCCATTTCTGCATAACTATAATCATTATTATCTATAACTGATACTATTCTTTCGAACGGATTTTCTATTTTAATTCTATTTATTTTATTTCTAGCTGTTATTTTATGTTTTGTTGTAAGGATGTATAAGTTTTTACATCTTGCCGTAAATATCTTACTTCCTGGTGCTAGTTCTATTCCCGACATTTTCCAGTATAAAACTAATGATCTATCTATATTTTTATCATCTATTGCTACTAAATAATTTGCACTTATTATGAATTTAAATTTTTAGTATATTAGATTACCTTTTACTGCACTTATTACACTTTTTTCTATAGGTTGTATAATTCTATCATCCGCTAAATATATTTCTATAGGGGTATCTATTCCTTCTCTAAAACATACTTTTATTAGTATTTCTGTTCCTCCTAAATGTACGTATTTTATTGGATTTTTTGCTTTTATATCTTGTATTTCTTTATTTAGTACTTTTTTATTTAAGATTGGTATTCTAGCTTTACCTTTAATGTATTTACAATCTATTATATGTTCTCTTTGGCTTATTATATAATATTCTTCTTTTTGTCTTTTAAACCAATTTTTTATTGTTGGTACCTCTAATATTTTATCTATGCTTAGATCTAATTCTTTTCCCTTTATTTGTTCAAATATATTGGTGTAAAATATTATTTTTTGTTCTGAGGATTGTTCATCTTGATGTTCTTCTTGTTGTATTATCCTTATATCTTTCTCAGTCATAATTTTCTTCTTCCGATTCTCCTATATTATTATTTATATCGTTTTCGCTTTCGTTTTCTGATAATTCATTTTCTGACAATTCATATATACTGTCTTCACTCCCTAATTCATAATCTATATATTCTATTTGTGTATATTTATCATCTCCTATTATTATTTCAGTAATTTGTTTTTTCTTTGGATTTTTTGGTAATTTGCAATCTCTAGCTAAGTGTCCTAGTTTTCCACAATTATAACAAGTACATTCCGTTAATTTTTTCTTTGTTTTATATGGTTTTTTATATTTGTAATTTTTTACATAATATCTTCTTCTTGGTTTTTTATACTTATATTTTGATTTATATGGTTTATATTTACTACTATATCTTTTTATTTTCTTATGTTTTTTATAATATTTATCTGTGCATCCGAATTGGGGTGTTGTTCTATCTTTACAACATGCTAAATTTTTTACTAATATTTTATTCATTTTAATATTTTCTTTGTATTTTTCACATAATTCCATAAACCAATTTTGTAAAAATTTTATTCGAGCTCCTAGAGTATCTACTAATTCTGCTTCATTCCAATTTTTTATTATTTTTGAACTAAAAGGTTCTGGTAATTTAGTAAAATATAATTTTCTTATTTCTTTACTTTCATCTGGATTATATGTTCCTTTGTAATAATAGTCTTTAAATGCACAAGTATATTCATCTAGATAGCACATATTACATATTGCTAATTTTGACATTAAATTTCTGTTTATAATTTTTTCTTTATTTTGTTCTTCTATTTCCGTCGTCATACTACCAAATTCATTTCTTATTGCTATTTCATATTTAAATAATATTTCTGTAGCTGTTGTGGCATCTGTTCCATCGTATTTTTTATCACTTCTTAATGTTTCTAGACTTTCGTTTGTTAAATTTTGTAACCATAATTTTACCGTTCCTATGAGTGTTCTTTCTATATATCCTGGTGTTTCAGCTATCGATATTTTATTGTCTATTAATTGTTTTGAAATATATCCTATCCATAATTGAATTGTTTTATTTATATCTGCTACACAATCTAGATCTAAAAAATTATTTTGTTCAGTTATCTGCCTTGGTGTCCATTTCTTATTTGGCCTTTTTTCCCATAACGTTTTATTTCTATCATATGAATTATAGTTTGTCCTATAGTAGCTTGGATTTAATTGCTTTGGATTCTTTACTCCTGATGTACTTGGTTTATCATCAGTGCTCATATCTCCTGTATTTATTTCTGGATTTATTTTTGTTTTTTCCATTTTTTCTATTAGTTCGGTATATGTTTCACTTGTTTCCGAATAGTTTTCTCCTAGATCATTATCATTATCACTTTCTTCACTTATTTCGTCTGTGCTTATTTTTGGTAGATTGTCTTGTTCTTCTTCTAATTGTAATTTAAATTTTTCTATTTCATTTGTCAGTTTTAACTCTTGTTCCTCTTCTCTACGTTTTTCTTTTTCTTTTTGCTTACTTGCATATAATTGTTTTAGTACTTCTAATTCTTTTTCTAGTTCTATTATTTTAGTGTTTTTTACTTCTTCTATTCGTTGTATTTTTTCTTTAGTTTGTTGTTGTATTTTTTCAATTTCTCGTTTCCTATCTATTTCTTCATTTTCTTTTGTTATTCTAACCATTGCGGTTAATTTATCTTCTAATTTTACCGTTTCTTTTTCTAGCATTAAATTTAGATTATCTCCTATTTTTTTATATCTTCTTCCTAAATTAGAAAATACTATTGTTATCTTTAATCCTTCCGGATTTACATATGTTTTTTCTTCTAATGCAAATTCTTCTTTATTCATTTATAAATTATGTTGGTATTTATATTCTAGACTGTCTATTTGTAATTGTAATTCTAATATAACTCTTCTTTGTGCTAATAGGGATTTATGGCAAACTCCTGCAAATATATTAGTATTTAGTCTATTTTGTCTATGTTTTAATTCTTGTCTTTTTACTATAATCATTTCATTAAACTTTTGTCTGTGTTTATTATTGTTATTAGTCATTGTTTCTTTAAGTATTTAATGTATTTGTATTCTGTTTTAGATATGGTATTAATTAATTTGTTTAATTTGATATTATCAGTTTTTGTAATACTGAGTTGTTTATATTCCGGGTATAAGTTCTTTAATTTTCTTCTCAATTTTCTTATCTTCTTACTAATAACTCCTATATGCTCTTTCTTACAAATACCTCCTATATGCTCTTTCTTACTAATAACTCCTATATGCTCATTCTTACTAATAACTCCTATATTATACGAACTAGATTTATATTCGGATCAATAAAAGCATTTAATCAAAATATGAATACAGAATCATTTGAAAAATGGAGACATACCAAAGAACTAATAGATTTCCAAATATACCTAATAAAACAAAATTTAGATATTTATTTAGAAACAGGAGATACTAAATTTTTAAAATATATGAAAAATAATATAATAAACCTTAAAAAATCACATATAAGAGAAAAACAATTATATGAAGCAACTTTCTTACATAAAAATAAAAATAACAGTAAATAATGGACTCAACTACAAAATGGATGAATCTACTCACGACTTAAAAATAATAAGTAACCCCTCAAAATACCAAATATTCTTTAAAGATAAAATATTAATCACTATCATTAAAACAGTTAATCTTAATAGAGATTTACAACAAATTATACTTGATAAAATCATTAATTCTACAGAAGATTTTTGGCCATACGAATCAGATATATATTCAGATATAGACTCAATTAAAAATAATGAATAAAAATACTTCCGCACACATACCGCGCACAGGGACTCCAAAAATGGTATCAGAGCATATAGGAGCATATAGGAGTTATTAGTAAGAAGATAAGAAAATTGAGAAGAAAATTAAAGAGCTTATACCCAGAATATAAACAACTCAGTATTACAAAAACTGATAATGACAAATTAAATAAATTAATTAATACCATATCTAAAAAAGAATATAAATACATTAAATACTTAAAGAAACAATGACTAATAACAATAATAAACACAGACAAAAGCTTAATGAAATGATTATAGTAAAAAGACAAGAATTAAAACATAGACAAAATAGACTAAATGCTAATATATTTGCAGGAGTTTGTCATAAATCCCTATTAGCACAAAGAAGAGTTATATTAGAATTACAATTACAAATAGACAGTCTAGAATATAAATACCAACATAATTTATAAATGAATAAAGAAGAATTCGCATTAGAAGAAAAAACATATGTAAATCCGGAAGGATTAAAGATAACAATAGTATTTTCTAATTTAGGAAGAAGATATAAAAAAATAGGAGATAATCTAAATTTAATGCTAGAAAAAGAAACGGTAAAATTAGAAGATAATTTAACTGCAATGGTTAGAATAACAAGAGAAAATGAAGAAATAGATAGGAAACGAGAAATTGAAAAAATACAACAACAAACTAAAGAAAAAATACAATGAATAGAAGAAGTAAAAAACACTAAAATAATAGAACTAGAAAAAGAATTAGAAGTACTAAAACAATTATATGCAAATAAGCAAAAAGAAAAAGAAAAACGTAGAGAAGAGGAACAAGAGTTAAAACTGACAAATGAAATAGAAAAATTTAAATTACAATTAGAAGAAGAACAAGACAATCTACCAAAAATAAGCATAGACGAAATAAGTGAAGAAAGTGATAATGATAATAATCTAGGAGAAAACTATTCGGAAACAAGTGAAACGTATACCGAACTAGTAGAAAAAACGGAAAAAGCAAAAATAAATCCAGAAATAAATACAGGAGATATGAGCACTGATGATAAACCAAGTACATCAGGAGTAAAGAATCCAAAGCAATTAAATCCAAGCTACTATAGGACAGACTATAATTCATATGATAAAAATAAAACGTTATGGGAAAAAAGGTCGAATAAGAAATGGACACCAAGGCAGATAACTGAACAAAATAATTTTTTAGATCTAGATTGTGTAGCAGATATAAATAAAATAATTCAATTATGGATAGGATATATTTCAAAACAATTAATAGACAATAAAATATCGATAGCTGAAACACCAGGATATATAGAAAGAACACTCATAGGAACGGTAAAATTATGGTTACAAAATTTAACAAACGAAAGTCTAGAAACATTAAGAAGTGATAAAAAATACGATGGAACAGATGCCACAACAGCTACGGAAATATTATTTAAATATGAAATAGCAATAAGAAATGAATTTGGTAGTATGACGACGGAAATAGAAGAACAAAATAAAGAAAAAATTATAAACAGAAATTTAATGTCAAAATTAGCAATATGTAATATGTGCTATCTAGATGAATATACTTGTGCATTTAAAAACTATTATTACAAAGGAACATATAATCCAGATGAAAGTAAAGAAATAAGAAAATTATATTTTACTAAATTACCAGAACCTTTTAGTTCAAAAATAATAAAAAATTGGAATGAAGCAGAATTAGTAGATACTCTAGGAGCTCGAATAAAATTTTTACAAAATTGGTTTATGGAATTATGTGAAAAATACAAAGAAAATATTAAAATGAGTAAAATATTGGTAAGAAATTTAGCATGTTGTAAAGATAGAACAACACCCCAATTCGGATGCACAGATAAATATTATAAAAAACATAAGAAAATAAAAAGATATAGTAGTAAATATAAACCATATAAATCAAAATATAAGTATAAAAACCAAGAAGAAGATATTATGTAAAAAATTACAAATATAAAAAATCATATAAAACAAAGAAAAAATTAACAGAATGTACTTGTTACAATTGTGGAAAACTAGGACACTTAGCTAGAGATTGCAAATTACCAAAAAATCAAAAGAAAAAACAAATTACTGAAATAATAATAGGAGATGATAAATATACACAAATAGAATATATAGATTATGAATTAGAAAGTGAAGACAGTATATATGAATTATCAGAAAATGAATTATCAGAAAACGAAAGCGAAAACGATATAAATAATAATATAGAAGAATCGGAAGAAGAAAATTATGACTGAGAAAGATATAAGGATAATACAACAAGAAGAACAACAAGATGAACAATCCTCAGAACAAAAAATAATATTTGACACCAATATATTTGAACAAATAAAGGGAAAAGAATTAGATCTAAGCATAGATAAAATATTAGAGGTACCAACAATAAAAAATTGGTTTAAAAGACAAAAAGAAGAATATTATGTAATAAGCCAAAGAGAACATATAATAGATTGTAAATAAATTAAAGGTAAAGCTAGAATACCAATCTTAAATAAAAATAGATAAAAATGGAATAAAAATGCAAACGCATATAGTACAAAAAATAATTAATTTAAATGAGACACTTGACACAAAAAAGAAGCTACAATCATTTTTAGGATTAGTTAACCAAGTAAGAGAATATATCCCTAAATTAGCAGAAAACTTAAAACCACTGCAAAAAAAATTAAAGAAAGATGTAGAATACCATTTTGACGAAAAAGATAAAATGCATATAAAAAAGATTAAAAATTTATGTAAAGAACTACCAAAACTATATTTTCCAAATGAAAAAAGGCAATTCACATATATAGTAGAAACTGATTTTAGTGATCACAGTTATGGAGGAATTCTCAAATATAGATATGATAATGAAGAAATCGAACATCATTGTAGGTATTATTCTGGATCATACACGGAACCACAATTAAAATGGGAAATAAATAGAAAAGAACTATTTGGGTTATATAAATGTTTGTTAGCATTTGAGCCATATATTGTTTATAATAAATTTATTGTAAGAATAGATAATACACAAGTAAAGTGGTGGATAACGCGAAAAATACCAGACTCGGTGACAACGAAGGAAATAAGAAGGCTTGTATTAAATATACAAAATTTTACATTTACAATTGAGGTAATAAGGACTGACAAAAATGTTATTGCAGACTACCTATCAAGACAAAGGTACCCAAACTGAGCCAGAAAATAATACAATGAATAAGATACTCGAAGCCATTACTACACTTTGTATTAAAGTGGATAGTATGGATGAAGAGATAAAAAAGCTAAAGACTAATGAAGTTAATCTGAAGTCTAAGGCTAAAGATAGCAGTCCCCAGGAAGACTATAAACGTCCGGAGCTAGAAGGAGACGTTGGGAAACTCCGAAAAACCCAAAACAATTTATTTGCTAATAATGCAGGTACAAGTGCAGGTACAAGCGGAAAACCTACAAAACCACAATACAAAAATACCAATTTAAATACAATGTTCACAAACCCATTTACTCAAAAAATACAAAAACCAGTCATGGCACCACCCCAAATAAATACATACGCAGCAAGTTTACACCAAGAGAAAAAGATATACAACCATTTGTCCCAAAGCTACATACAAAACATATATAGAATCCAGACATATTTAAACCTAAACCCAAGATCAGTTACAACTACAGACCCAACCCAAGATTACATAACCCAAAAATTACAAGGATATAACAGACTTATTGCACAGCCAAAGACAAATTCGAACTTAGTCAAAACATGTTACCATTATGGACTACTTAGTACAGTATATACATATGACGGAGAAGAGCTACAAGGAATACGAGAAATACACCAAGCATTTCTAACCTACAAAAGAGTTACAAAAGGAAATTTATTCTATGTGAAATTCTATACAGCACCAGCAGAGATATTATATGACGAGATAAAACCAGTGATCCAAGTTGTAAAACTGGGATTGACAAAAAACATGATATTACCAGACGATATAATAACACAACCAGAAATACCTATGATCGAAATACCCAATTTTTATTCAAACAAACGAATTATTGGAATTTCAACCATTATTCAAGAGCTAGCAGATAATTATTTAAATGGAAACGCGATATGGAGCTACTACGCCAGAGACCAATTAATGATTTATTCAAATTCAAGAAGTGTAAGAGAAGCAGATATGGAAGAAGTCCAGCAATGGATATTATCATTACTTAGACCAGAAGAAAAACCGACGACAAGAGCATTGAAGAATGAATTTATTTCTCAAAATCTATTAACAAGATACTGCAAGATAATTAGTCATAAATATCCAGATCATCGTTGTTCAAAATTCAATAGAGGAGATATGACAGAGATACCAGATGTACAGCTGGAATAAAAATATGGAGAAAAGAGAAGATACGTAGAAGAGACAAAAAAGAAGATACGTGAAAAAGACGAAAAGCAAGAAGAAACGTGGAAAGCAGGAAAAGAAAAAATGTAGAGTTTTGTCTTCCATAAGTAGGTAGATGTCATTGTCAAGTAGATAAATGTCCCTGTCAGCTATTTAAGTTTTTGTACCGTATTGTAAAAAAGTCAAAATAAGGGACAGATGTAAAAATAGGAATAGTATAATTTTTGTTTTATTATAAAAAGTCATAAAATATGGGACAGATGTAAAAATAGGAATAGTATAATTTTTGTTTTATTATAAAAAGTCGTAAAGTAAATAGTAAGAGTCATTCATGAACAGTAAAGGTCGTTCATGAAAGGTCATTTGTGAATAGTAAGAGTCATTTGTAAATAGTAAGAGTCGTTTTTCCTTCTATATAAGGAGGTAAGAGGATGAAGGGAAAGGGCATCAGAGAAGATCAGCACATCATCGAGCATCAGAAAAAATCAGAGAAAAAAACCTCTCAATTCCCCACTTGTAAAAACCTTCCATATACATAAATAAAATATATCTTTTAAGTAAGCTATGGAGCATCTAGACGAGCTAAAAAATCAGGTATACTTATTCATAGTCATGTATAGCTAAACTTTTATATTCCTTATAATCTCTTTTATATCATAATTGTTTATAACAAGTACATTCCGTTAATTTTTTCTTTGTTTTATATGGTTTTTTATATTTGTAATTTTTTACATAATATCTTCTTCTTGTTTTTTTATACTTATATTTTGATTTATATGGTTTATATTTACTACTATATCTTTTTATTTTCTTATGTTTTTTATAATATTTATCTGTGCATCCGAATTGGGGTGCTGTTTGTAAGTACCCTTCCGGTCATTTCCACGGTTTGTTTTGAAGTCAAGCAAATCGACAAAAGATATTCGTAAGACCTTTTAAAATTTCTTGAACTTTGGGTCAAAGTTATCAGGGCTTTTCTCCCAATATATAAAGAGTTGAGTCCCCGAGTATTCAATCGAGGTCTACGAGTCTGTTTCCAACGCACAAAAAACCTCACATCCAACTATCTCGGAGTAAAGAGTTATGACTGTGTTACCGCGGACTGTAGCGCAGAAAACGGAGTTTACGAACCGGGTCGCGAACCGGGTCGGGTTAAACTCGATTTAAGCCTCAACTTCACGTTTTAAAATGCCATTTCAGTTCCGAAACAGTAATAAAACATAAGGGAGGATCCCGAGAGAATTCTTAAGAATTTTATTTGCATCGTGCGTGTATTTGAAAATACGTTATTTAAAAGTTGAAATTGGTAAAAATTATATTGTTATTTCCTTTCCAAAATATTTTAAAGGTTTATGAAAAATATATTTGATACGATATAAGTATATACGTATTTATTTTATAAGGTTTTTATACTCCATAATATTTTAACGGAGATAGTAAATTTAATTATGTTGAAAATTATTATTATAATATAGTAGGTTTTATTGGAAATAATTTTCTATTAATTATGGTATATTCAAAAAGCTATATTTATTTTATCACGAATTTACGTAATACCCGAATATATAAATAACGGGACGAAAATATCTTTAGTACTGCCACCTCCACTCCACGTATAGGTGGAGGGGGTGGCCAGCAATCAATAATAGTGAAATGTGGCATTAGTGGAAGTTAGGCAGCACATATACATAGGTATATGTTGCTGACTTTAGCAAAAGGGTTGGCAGTATCTATATATAAGTATATTTTGCTCTTTAGGAAAAGGGATAAGCATTGTACACATATAGGAATATTACTACTGTACGTATCTTTGTGGGTTGAAGTAATTGGGTGTGGCGAGATATTTGGATGCGATATTAAGAAAATCAATTATCTACGTCAATTTATTCCGTCCCAAATCCGAATCCGATTCCGATTTAGTTTTGGATTTTCTCGGAGTGGTTCGAGCTTGGACATTGTTGTTCCAGCAGCTTGTCGTCGGACGACAGGTAGGTTACGGTTTAATTTCCCCAGACTCCGTATATATAAAATAAAATTTTATTAATGGGCATCCTTGGGTTGGTTTATTAGGTTGGTACCGCAGACCTTGACCGCTTTATTCATGTCCGCTATTTTTATTCCTCCGTTGTTTGTAGTATTTGCGGATATATTTTATTTACCCTTGTGGTCCTGCGAGGCCTTGTTGACTCTGGAACATAGAAGGTGGGATTTTTGGGAATGTCCGCGAGTCCCGGACATAGAATTATCCTTCTAGGCTGGTTATGCTGGCTGAGTAGCTGTGGGCCTGTGCAGGGTCGATAGGTTGATTGTGAGCTGCGGGGCAGCATTTGTTGGTGTGTCATACCATTTCCATGCAATAAGAGAGGTTTATATCCATTGTTTTACTGTTTGTTTTGCTTCGGGCCTACTGGCACTGTTTTCTAAACCTTGCATGGCCCGAGGGGCCCGTTTTTGATGGAAATGATTTGGAAATGGTTGATTTCACTTGTGGAGATTTTTGGGCGAGAAAGTAAAATTATGTTTAAAATCATCAGTTTTATGATTATCGCTAGACTCGGCAGGGCCGGGGTGCTAGTTGAGTTTTCTTGTTACTTGAGATGATTTTTAGCCTCGGTCGGACCGAGCACCTGAGATGACTTTTACTGTTTAGACCCGGTTACGCCCGGGCACCCTTGGAGGGGTTTTTGAGACATTTTCCTACTACTTTAGTCCTGGACAGGGTCTGGGCATTGCATATTCGAGACTGGGTCTCCATCCTGATACCGGACTTGCTTCCGGGCGACATGTTCTGATACTGAGTTTTAGTATGGGGTCTGGGACCTCCATGGACCTTGCCAT
>QJPP01005598.1:0-76622 GCA_003996215.1 Jaltomata sinuosa
GGTGTTTAGCTTATCTAGCATATGTCCGAGATGTTAGTGCTGACCCCACTTCCCCTGAGTCTGTTCCTGTGGTTAGAGACTTCCTCGATGTATTTCCTACCGACTTGCCAGGCCTTCCACCTGAGAGAGATATTGATTTCGCTATTGAGCTAGAGCCGGGCACCAGGCCCATTTCTATTTCTCCTTACTGTATGGCTCCTGCTGAGTTGAGGGAGCTTAAGGAGCAGCTCCAGGATCTGTTAGCTAAGGGGTTTATTAGACCTAGTGTGTCACCGTGGGGTGCTCCTGTTCTCTTCGTGAAGAAGAAGGATGGTTCGATGCGCATGTGTATTGATTATCGGCAGCTGAATAGGGTGACAGTGAAGAATAGGTATCCGATGCCGAGGATTGATGATTTGTTTGACCAGCTTCAGGGTTCAGTCATGTTTTCGAAGATTGATCTGAGGTCTGGCTACCATCAGTTGAGGATTAGGGCGGAGGACATCCCTAAGACGGCATTCAGGACACGTTATGGCCATTATGAGTTCCTGGTGATGTCTTTTGGGTTGACTAATGCCCCCGCAGCTTTTATGAACTTGATGCACAGGGTTCTTGGCCCGTATTTGGACTCATTTGTGATAGTTTTTATAGACGACATCTTGGTATACTCGCGTAGTAGAGACGAGCATGAGCAGCACTTGAGGGTTATACTCCAGACTTTGAGAGATCATCGGCTTTATGCCAAGTTCTCAAAGTGTGAGTTTTGGCTTGAGTCAGTTGCATTCCTAGGGCACGTGGTGTCTAGGGATGGGATTAGGGTTGATCCGGGAAAGATTTCAGCGGTTTGTGAGTGGCCTAGACCTACTACTGTTACGGAGGTTCGCAGCTTTATTGGGTTAGCAGGTCACTACAGACGGTTCGTTGACGGGTTTTCTTCCATACACAACCTTGACTATGCTGACTAGGAAGGATGTCCCATTTCAATGGTCGGATCAGTGTGAGGATAGCTTCCAGTTTTGACTTTGCCGGTTGAGGGTCAGAGTTTCTCCGTGTATTGTGATGCTTCTTGGTTGGTCTTGGTTGTGTGTTGATGCAGCAGGGTGAAGTAATAGCATATGCGTTGAGGCAGCTGAAGGTTCACGAGCGCAACTACCCCACTCATGACTTAGAGTTGGCGGCGGTAGTTTTCGCGCTCAAGATCTGGAGGCATTACTTATATGGAGTTCACTGTGATATCTTCACCGATCACCGTAGTCTTCAGTATATCACGAGTCAGCGGGAGTTGAACTCGAGACAGAGGAGATGGGTCGAGTTACTGAAGGACTATGACTTCACTATTCTGTATCATCCGGGCAAGGCAAACGTGGTAGCGGATGCCTTGAGTCGGAAGACAGTGAGTATGGGTAGCCTAGCTTCTCTTTCAGTTTCAGAGCGGCCGTTGGCCTTGGATATTCAGTCCTTGGCTAACCGTCTGGTTAGGCTTGACTTGTCGGATCCTAGCAGAGTTCTCGCCAGTGTTGAGGTTCGTTCTACTTTGATTGATCAGATTCAGAGTCGTCAGTTTGAGGATCAGCAGTTGTGTGACCTTCGTGATCGGGTTGTTCAGGGTGAGACCAGTCGGGCTACTCTAGATTCAGATGGGGTTCTGAGGTATGATAGTCGCCTTTGTGTTCCGAGGGTTAGTGATTTGATTCAGTTGATACTTCGTGAGGCACATTGTACTAGATATTCCATTCACCCTGGCACAGCGAAGATGTATAGAGACTTGAGGCAGCTTTACTGGTGGAGCGGTATGAAGCGGGATATAGCAGAGTTCGTATCTCGGTGCTTGAACTGTCAGCAGGTTAAGTTCGAGCACATGAGACCTGGTGGTTTGATGCAGCGACTTCCCATTCCTGAGTGGAAGTGGGAAGGGATTACTATGGACTTCGTGGTTGGTTTGCCCCGTACTTCTCGTGGGTTTGATTCCATATGGGTGATTGTTGATAGGCTGACCAAGTCAGCATATTTCTTGCCGGTTCAGACTTCTTATGGTGCAGAGAGGTTAGCTCAGATCTACCTTCGTGAGATTGTTCGGTTGCACGGGGTCCCAGCTTCTATTATTTCAGACCGCGGCACTCAGTTTACATCTCAGTTCTGGAGGGTTTCAGCGAGATTTGGGTACAGAGGTTCATCTTAGTACCGCTTTTCACCCTCAGACAGATGGCCAGTCCGAGAGGACCATTCAGGTCCTGGAGGACATGCTTCGGGCCTGTATTCTTGACTTTGGAGGTTCTTGGGATCAGTTTATTCCCTTGGCAGAGTTTGCTTATAATAACAGCTTCCATTCGAGTATCGGCATGGCACCTTTTGAGGCTTTGTATGGCAGGCGTTGCAGATCACCGGTAGGTTGGTTTGATGGTTTTAGTGCTGGGCCACAGAGCACAGATTTGCTTCGAGATTCCTTAGACCGAGTCCGAGTGATTCAGGGCAGACTTCGGGCAGCTCAGAGCAGGCAGAAGAGTTATGCTGATCGTAGGCTTCGTGCCTTGGAGTTTAGTGTCGGTGACTTGGTGTTTCTCCGGGTATCGCCCATGAAAGGCATGATGAGATTTGGTAGGCGGGGCAAGCTTAGCCCCAGGTACATTGGGCCGTTTGAGATTCTGCAGAGGGTTGGTAGCGTTGCCTATCAGTTAGCCTTACCTCCGATGTTTTCAGCTATACATCCTGTGTTTCATGTTTCGATGCTGCGTCAGTATGTACCAGATGAGTCTCATGTGTTGCAGTGTGATTCAGTTCAGTTGGATGAGGGTTTAGCCTTTGTTGAGGAGCCGGCAGCTATTTTGGCCAGAGATGTCAGGAGATTGAGGTCTCGAGAGATCCCGGTTGTTAAGGTTCAGTGGAGGCACCGTCCAGTCGAGGAGGCCACCTGGGAGACCGAGAGAGATATGCGGGCCCAGAATCCGCACTATTTTAGTCTTCAGGTACCCCCTTGGACCTTGACTTTCGAGGACGAAAGCTCTTTTTAGTAGTGGATGATGTAATGACCCTTCCGGTCATTTCCACGTTTAAGTTTTGAAGTCAAGCAAATCGACAAAAGATATCGTGAGACCTTTAACAAGTTTTCTGAACTTTGGGTCAAATGTATCAGGGCTTTTCTCTCAATATATAAAGAGTTAGAAGTTCCCCGAAATACCAAATCGAAGGTCTACGAGTTTAGTTTCCAACGCACAAAACCTCACGTCCAACTGATCTTGGAGTAAAGAGTTATGACTGTTTTACCGCTGACTGTCTGGCAGAAAACGGGTTGCGAACCGGGTCGCGAACCGGGTCGGGTTAAACGCGATTTAAGCCTCGACGTAACATTTTAAAATGCCATTTCAGTTCCGAAACAGTTATAAAACATAAGGGAGGATCCCGAGAGAATTCTTGAGTATCAAAATCGTGCGTTGGCGAATTACGAGCCTAAACTTAAGAATATTATTAGCCTCGTGCGTGTATTTGAAAATACGTTATTTAAAAGTTGAATTTGGTAAAAAATATATTATTATTGCCTTTTCAAAATATTTTAAAGGTTTATGAAAAATATATTTGATACGTTATAATTGTATATGTATTTATTTTATAAAGTTTTTATACATTGTATTATTTTAATGGAGATAGTAAAGTTAGCTATGTTGAAAATTATTATTATAACATAGTAGGTTTTATTCGAAATAATTTTCTATGAATTAAGGTATATTTAAAATATTATATTTATTTTACCACGAATTTATGCAATACCTGAGTATATACTTAACGGGTCAAGTTGGTTGCCACCTCCACTTCCACGTGGAAGTGGAGGGCTAACACAACACTTACCAAAGTGAATGGTGGCATATTGAGTTGGCAGCATACACTTATGCTTTATCCAACAATTTGTAAATGTAAAATTGCTGCCTAACATACTTACTTCTTTAGCACATAATCTTCATTGATTATGATTGTGCAATTAATTCACTGTGTACAAATAAAGCTTTCTGAGGGAATATTATATTGACGCAATATTCGGTCATCGAAAGAAAATCAATTATCTACGTCAAGTTGTTCCATCCCAAATCCGATTCCGATTCCGATTTAGTTTTGGATTTTCTTGGAGTGGTTCGAACTTGGATATCGTTGTTCTAGCAGCTTGTCGTCGGACGACAGGTAGGTTACGGTTTATTTTCCCTAGACTCCGTATATATAAAATAAAATTATATTAATGGGCATCCTTGGGTTGGTTTATTAGGTTGGTACCACAGACCTTGACCGCTTTATTCATGTCCGCCTACTTTTGTTCCTCCGTTGCTTGTAGTATTTGCCGATATATTTTATTTACCCTTGTGGTCCTGTGAAGCCTTGTTGACTCTGGAACATAGAAGGTGGGATTTTGGGAATGTCCGCGAGTCCCGGGCATAGAATTATCCTTCTAGGCTGGTTATGCTTGCTGAGTAGCTGTGGGCCTGTGCAGGGTCGATAGGTTGATTGTGAGCTGTGGGGCAGCTATTGTGTGTGATCATACCATTTCCATGCATATAAAGAGGTTTTATCCATGTTTTACTGTGGTTTTGGCTTCGGGACTACTAACACTGGTTTCTAAACCTTGCATGGCCCGGGGGGGCCATTTTTGATGGAAATGATTTGGAAATGGTTGATTTCACTTGTGGAGATTTTTGGGCAAGAAAGTAAAATTATGTTTAAAATCATCAGTTTTATGATTATCGCTAGACTCGGCAGGGCGGGGGTGCTAGTTGAGTTTTCTTGTTACTTGAGATGATTTTTAGCCTCGGTCAGACCGAGCACCTGAGATGACTTTCTACTGTTTAGACCCGGTTATGCCCGGGCACCCTTGGAGGGGTTTTTGAGATATTTTCCTACTATTTTAGTCCTGGACAGGGTCTGGGCATGCATATTCGAGACTGGGTCTCTATCTTGATATCGAGACTGGGTCTCTATCTTGATACATGTTCTGATACTGAGATTTAGTATGGGGTCTGGGACCTACATGGACCTTGCCATCCGGGCCAGGGGCTACGGGTTGCGTGTGCCGGAGGAGGGGTATACGGTGGAGTAGAGGTATACGGGAAGAGTCCTTCCATGGAACTTACCTGCTGGGCTGGATCGGCGCCGGAGGAGGTACATACAGAGATACCATGGCACTTGACATCTTCATGCATCATATCATTCATTGTTTGAGGCTCCACCCTTGTTTGCTGTTTGCTGATTGTACGCTCCGGTAGTATGGGATGCCGGAGGGTTTGTTTTCACTTGTTTGTGTTCCTCAGTTGTATGGGCGGCCGGGGGACTGTAGGTAGACTTTTGCTTTTTACTTACAGAATTGTTCTCTATTATGGATAAGTATGAGATTGGTATGATTAGTTGAGTTTGATTCATGTCTCTGAGCATGCCTATTATTACTCTTTCTCTCTTCTTCTTACACTTGAGGTTACCGGTATACCGTCCATTTCGTAACTTATTTTGTATACACTGTTATTGCAAGGACCCCAGGTGCGTTATTTCTTACTTTCACCTGTGCCTATGGTGTGTATATTCTGCTTACTAGCCTCACATGTGGTTCTGTTGTTTTCCCTCTGGGCTAGTTCCTGTGTACCTTTTCGTTGATTTCTGTGACTACTTGCTTCTATTCTGTCTATTACTGCGCTTTTATCTTATATGTGCCCAGTCGGCCTATGATACCTACTGGGTACCTTATGCTTCGCATTTGGTGCTCACCCCTACCCCCTGCATCTTTGGGTGCAGATCCTAGCGTGGGCTATCACCGTTAGACCGCTGTGATTCGTGCTTGGAGATCTGTTGAAGACTACTTCAGGCTGAGGGTGAGCTCTTGGCGATCGGAGCTTAGCTTTAGTTTATCTTTTGCTTCATGTACTTTATTACCATTCAGAGACATCTGTATATATAGTTTTGGTTTATTTGCACTCCATGTATGTAGTTTGGCTCTGTACTATGATACCAGGTCTTGGGGTTTGATTTGATTTCCGCATATGTATATGTATATACTCATGTTATCTATTCTTTTGCTTGTTTGTTAGATAGTAGCCCATTACTAACTGTCCTGGGCTACGGGGATTGGTTCGCCTACTGGAGGGGTTGTAGGCGCCATCATGACCGAGAAATCGGGTCGTGACATACAACCAAAAGATCCCAAAGCTAAGAAAAGTACAACAATGGAGGTTTCCCATGTCAAGAAGGGAATTTTGGAGAAGAGAACTTACCAAAACGAGAAAGGAATCGAGAATAATCGCCAAGAAGATGAATCCCCATGCTAGGAACTGATTTGGAACAAATTTTTGGAGAGGGTAATGTTTTTAGAATGAGAGGAAGATGGTGGAATGGTCTGAAAATTTGAGGAAAAAGAAATTTATAGGCCTGGGTGCAGGCTGGCGCCATTGGCTTTGGTCAGGTGTCGTTGGCGCTGAAGGCAGCCACGCGCTCGCTTGCGCTTGCACTAACTGGGCGCCATTGGCATTGGCGGGCAGGCGGAGTGCTCATATCTATCTTGATAGCAGGGTGCCGTCGGCGCTGAAGGGCGGGCAGCAGGCCAGCGCTATCGCGCTGTCTTGGCGCTGAGGACTTGCCTGCTGCAGAAAACCAGCAGAAAAAAGGAACTTCTATGGGGTGTTCCAGGCACAATTAAAACTCGATACTCACAAACCAAATATGCTACTAGAGTGGAAACGATGCTCCAGACTCAACAGAATTGATGAACATCCCGATGGAGGTTGATTTAGTGAAAAGTTGACCCCAAACTCAAAACCAACTTTTAACAAAAAGAAACTCAAAGGCCAAAAACAAGTATGGAAGCCTTGGAACCCGAACTAAAGGTCCCTCTAGCCCAAAGTCAAAATTTTAGAGCTAACAACACTGATGAAATTTCTATCTGAGGCTGTCTTCTCTGAATGTTCACCAAAGTGAACTCTACAAGCCTAACAGGCCTGAAAACACAGACACCAAGACAAAACCAAATCGGAAGCTCCTGGTCCCCGACAAGGGTCCTGCTAGACCAAAATCTCCACTCTGGAGCTAGCTAAATTGTCGGAATTTGATTTTGAGCACATTTATCAATAAAGTTGACCGAAGTCAAGGATTTTCTAAGTTCAAATTCTAAAAAAGTGAAATGGCCATAATGATCCAACAAGCGCCCCGAGCACCGAACCGTCAGTCCCGACAAGTCATAAATGACATGTATCTGCTGCGGGAAAGATCAAAACGTGGAAAAAGTACGAAAAAAAAAACAAACCTGGAGGGTCATTACACAAATCCTACCCAACATGCCTATTTAACACCCCTGATAATGCGTATGATTTGTTTGTTTATCCAGACTACACTTAAAATGACACTAGAAAAATATAAATGACACTAGTTTTTTAATTAAAATTTGAATTATTAGAAAAAAATCACGCAATTTTTTATTTTGAAATAAAAACAAATCATTTATGAAAAAAAGTTAAAAATTTAAAGTTTACTATTATAAACATGTCAAAAAATATAACAATGACGTAAAAATAGAAGTTATTAAACACACTTGGTACATTGTGTGTAGAAGAAATATGGTTGTTGCAATTTAAATTGTTGAAACAATTAGATTTGATGTGCTCAAAAAGACAAGAAGATAATTTTTAATATGGACCACACATCGTGTGTGTTCTAATACTAGTAGGATTAATAAACAAAGACAGATGATTCAACTAGGTTTAAATTGTGACCATTTGGCCATTAAGAGTTTTAATTCTATAACATATATTTAATCAACATAATTTATTATGGAATTAATAAAAGAAAAAAAGGGATTCAACTAGATTTAAATTGTGACTGTTTAGCCGTTTAAGCTCGGTTCGCAAAGGCTATAATATAACATAGACTTCCTCATAGTTGTAGAGTGAATATGGTAAGATGGAGGATTCAACTATAGGTTTAAATTGTGATCTTTTTGGCCACTAAATTTAACTCCCAAAAATAATAGTATGAGATAATCAAACTCTATATGTGGTCATCATTCGTTGTATTAATAGAATTTTTTATAGCGTCTATATGACATGAAGTGTGTGATTGAATTAACATAACAAAAAACTAAGACTTTTCTATTCTTGATAACAAAACTTGATTAACTGACACTAAGACTTGATTTGAAGAAAAATAATTCACTAATTATGTTGAAATTGTGACCTTTTAACCATTAAAGTTAATGAGACAAAACTATAATATATGGCATAAACTCAATGAACTTGTTACTCCTTCTTCCTCTCTAGTTAACACAATTGGACACTAGCCAAAAAGGATTGAAAAAACTAAGATATGGATTCCAAGATAATAAAAATTTAACTTAGTTACCATAAAGGGAGGAAATCTCATCGGAATAAAATGCATATTTTCATCTAGTAAAAAATTAGTAACACAATCTGCAGTTTATTCCTCTTCTTCTTGAGTACTTTTTTTTAAAATGAATAAAATTTATCTTTTTCTTTTCCCACTATGTTTAAATGCTTTTTTTGATCCGTAATTTGTGCAATTATTTCATATTTATTTTTCTCAAAACCAATTTTTTTTTAAAATTCATTGTGAATTAAATGACTGATTGGTGAGTATCGAACTGTAAGAAATAAATTTAAGCATGATTTAATTTTTACTATATCTGAAAAACAACATAAAATTTATACTAGATATGGCTTCTTCAAAAATTGGAGGAATAGTAATGTGCTTCTATAAGCATTGCAACAACTATAATCATGCACGTCACCATTAAATATTTAATGAATATTTTTTTTTCTTACAAATTAACCATTAAATTATTTTTTATTTTACACAAATTTAAATATTGCCGAAATCGATTTTACAAAATTCTTAGCCAATATTTAAAATGGTCGCTTGTTTCAATCTTTAGTTTTGTACATTTAAAAATCAAAATATACAAAAAAAAGTGACCTTTGTTGATGACTTAAATGAGTAATCAAACACATTTGTAATTACTCTATGACATCTTTTTATGGATACTACTTAATTTAAACCATACTAAATTATTTTCATAATAAGAAAAGTTTGACTCAAAAAAATTGGTCATCATAAGACCGGAGCAATAAACCACATATATTTCAAGTTGATAACATCTAACCTGGTATCTAATTCACCCTCATTTAGTTTATTGCCAAAATAGTTACTATTGACTACTAAGAATCCTCTAATTTAAAAATTTACAGAATCTAAATGTTCCCTACAAATAGGAGCCAATACGTAGGCAGAGAAACACACAACAACAACAAAGTCATGTAATCCCCCATATCCAAACAAACACATTTCTCCTCCTCTTTAGCCATATCTCTCCTGGCTCAGGGGAAACATTAAATCAATCTTGAGTAGCTCAGTCAGAATAACACTTCTTGTTTCTCTTTTAGCTTTTTTCGCCTTCAAGCTAATTGCCAGAAACTGCTCTTCCCTATGTTTATCTGGCAGTATTTCTAAGCCAACGGGCATGACCTTATACATTAGTATTTTATTTTCTTCTTTCTTGTTCAATGCTTGTAATTTTTTACGAAGATCTTCAAATGCCTCAAAGACATTTGACTTTCCCTAATCATGATCGTGTTGGCGATCCTCTAGTTTCACTTAAAGAAATTTATCAGTTATTTTTTCTATACTTGTGGAACCATAGGAATATGGTTTTCCACTTGGTAAAAAGAGCATATCACCAACATCTGCTCTTTTTACCAAGTGGAAAACCCTGTTCCTATTGTTCCACATGTATAGAAAAAATAATTGATAAATTTCTTGAAGTGAAACTAGAGGATCACCAACCCGATCATGCTGAGGGAAAATCAAGTGTCTCTGAGCCATTTGAAGTTCTCCGTAAAGAATTAAAAGAATTGAACGAGAAAGAAAAAAATGAATACTAATTATAAGATTATGCACCCTGGCTTAGAAACTACCGCTAGATAAACACAGGCACGAGCAGTTGCTAGCGCTGAAGTTGCAGGCATAGAAAGGTGAAAAAAGAAACAAAAAGTATTATTCTGGCCGAGTTACTCAAGATTGATTCAAATGTTTCCCCTGATCCAGAAGAGACATGGCTAAAGAGGAGGAGAAATGTGTTTGTTTGGATATGGGGGATTAAATGACTTGATTGTTGTGTGTTTCTTTGCCTAGGTATTGGCTCCTTTTTTAGGGAACATTAGATTCTGTAAATCTTTAAATTTGAGAATTCTTAGTTTTTAACAATATCTATTTTGGCATAAAACTAAATGAGGGTGAATTAGATACCAAATTAGATGTTATCACCTTGAAATATATTTAGTTTATGGCTTCGGTCTTATGATGACCAATTTTTTCGAGTCAATCTTTTTATATTAGAAAAATAATTCAGTGTGATTTAAATTAAGTAAGTAGTATCCACAATAAGATGTCATGGAGTATTAACAAATGTGTTTGATTACTCACTGAAGCCATCAACGAAGTTAATTTATTTTTGTATATCTTGATATATAAATGTACAAACTAAAGATTGAAACAACCAACCATTTTAAATATTGGCTAAGAATTTTGTAACATCAATTTGAAAAATATTTGAATTTTTGTAAAATTAAAAAAATAATAATTTAATAGTTAATTTGTAAAAAAATATAGTTATTAAATAATTAATGGTGACGTGCGTGATTAGAGTTGTTGGAATGCTTATAGAAGCATACTATAATTTCTCCAATTTTGGAAGAAACCATATTTAGTATGAATTTTATTTTGTTTTCAAATATACTAAAAATTAATTCATACTTAAATTTATTATTTTACTGTTCGATACTCATGTCACGACCTAACCCACCGCGATTGGCTTCCACACTAAACCCCCGGTAGGAAAACAAAATAAATAAACCAACACTTAACCCATTAAGCAGCTAAAAACCAATATGTCAAAAATAAACCAAGATTCACATCTTAACTTAACAAATTAGTAAAGCCTACGAAAAATAATTCCCTAAAATTTAAAAATCGGGTACCAAAACTCTAAAACATGTCTACAAGATGGGGATGCAACTCCAAAATAAAAGGAATCCAAGTCCGAACAATGGACTAGAACAAGTAGATGAATCCATGGTAGCTCGGAAGATGCAGCTCACCCTTAGATTCAAAAGTCGTCCATATCACAATTGAGGTCGCGCAACACCCACCGGAATATGCCATACACTCAAAAAAAGAAGAGCGAGTGTAGTATCAGTACACAATATAATCGTGTACTGGTAGGATCATCGGCCAGCTCCAAAATACAAAATATGAACAGTTAACCATAACTTAGTAAAACATGACAAACATGTATAACCCAAGTCAGTGAATATAAGCAAGACTCTCAGTCATCAGATAAGCTTAACAACCACATGAGATATGTCAAAAACCACAATCAACACCCATACATGATTTCAACACTACTTTCAAGTAACTCGGACCACCCAAGGATCCCTAGGACATCATCTACGGTGTTTAAAATGCAACTTGGTCTACACAAGAACCACCCCAGCATTTAAACACACTAACCCGGCCACTCATAGACACATATAAAATAAATACATCACAAAAATTAACCCGGTTCACTCATGAAACCAACACACAGAAGAACAAACAAACATGTACTAGGCGTGTTACCCAAGTCAACCGTAATAGAATCTATACCAGGCGTAGTACCCGAGCGAACTGATCGATATTCTATACCAGACTTGGTACCCGAGCCAACCGATAATCTGTACTAGGCGTGGTACCCGAGCCAACCAAATAATCACAGATATCATAATAATCACAACCACAATGAAAATACATACCACACTTGTACAACCAAACAGTATCAACCAAGTCCATTGCATGAGATTGACAATATGATATCATTTAGCATTCATTCCTTATTCCCTAAACATGCATTGTACAAGTAATACTAATCGAACAATTACATGCACACATAACACAATCTGGGAATGCAACAACCATCACCTACCTCAAATCAAGGAACCTGATCCATAACCTATCTTTTGGCTCAGAAACCACGGCTCCAATCCACGAACCATGGTTACTTCTACGGCTCATGGAAAGGACCCGTGGAACCTGAAGTCTAGTTTTAAATCTATTTTTTTTAAATTAAGTCCCTGGGTTATTTTGATAATTACCCACCCTTTTATCCCCTAAGTGAGGTCGTTTTGGCCACTTTTAGTAGGGTTTCTACCCCATTTAGCCTAAGTCCTCCATTACTCCTCATTCACCTCCCAAAAGAGGGAAGGAACTTCATCAACTCCAAGTCTCAAGCTCCAAGTTCAAGTATCCATTTATTTTTATCTTAGATCAAGCAAGATTTAATAAGGTATGTGGGTATTCAATAACGGATTTCTTTCACCCTTATGCCCAAAACCCCATGTTTTTATTTTGAGTTATCAAATTGTGAAATTAGAGTTCGTACCCAAATTGGGAAAAACTTATGGGTTTAGTTTTAAAGCATCAATTCATGCTTTCTCATTACTTATCTATGATTTATTTGAGGTTCCTTAATTGATTTCAAAAGCACATGCACAAAAAAGTGATTTCTAGCATGATTCCATCACTTCGCATGTTTTTAAGTGAAAATTGGCATGTTTAGATAATATGACCTTATGTATTAAGAAATTGCATGCCTAGTTCTTCAAGTCATGATTTTAGAAAGAAAAGTATGTTTTGAATTATGGCTATGCAAAGCTTCAAGAACTTATGATATGAGAATTGCATGCCATTAGATATGTCCTTATGCTTTTCAAACAGATTTGGCATTAGATACGTCATAAGTGTATTATGAGCTATATGTATATTTTGGGAGTAGTATTTAGCATCGAGCGACGTGGGTTCTAGATAACCGAAGTCTAAAACTACATTGCCATCGTAGGTTGCCCTTTGTGGTTTATGACAGGATCTTGGTAGATATGGTTCTAACCTTGGCCGGTTAGGACAACCTTTTTTGGTATGGGTGTATGACACTGGACTCCATGTAGCTCATCATGGTTTATGTCGGTTAAGAGAAACTCCCGTATGAATGCTTTAAGTTTTATGCTTTTCTATTTCTCATTTTATGTTCAAACTATGATGTTTACTTATGATTTCTCTTATGATGCATGAAACCAATTTTTATTATGTTTTAAGTACGCTTTTATCATATTCATGCATATCTCACATATTCAGTACATCCTATAGTACTGACGCATATTTTGCGCTGCATCCTTCATGATGCAGATTCAGGCTCCCTTCCTTAGGCTCATGTCTAGACGACGCCAAACATCCAGATTCTGTTGGTGAGTCCTCATCTTCCGAGGGCCATAGCTATGCCAGTTAAATTTATGTTTTTTTTTGGATTTTTGAATTAGCTGGGGTCTTGTCCTAGTAACTCCTTATGTCAGTTAGAAGCTTCAGACATAGCTAGATTCTCATATTTTGTATTCTAGAGTTTGTACTCTTAGACCTTATTTCTTTATAGACATGGTTGCCTACTTCTGCTATTTACGCTTCCGCTATGATTCTTTGTCTATGTTTAAGTTTTGCTATGACCAAGGGTTAACTTGGGGCACTTGTGGTCCCGGGTCCCGTGTTACGCCTAGGGGTAGTCTCGGGGCATGACAAAAAGTGAGCAGACTTCGTCAACCTATCCATAATGATCCAAGTAGCATCAAATCTCCAGAAAGTACGTGGCAAACCAACTATAAAGTCCATAGCTATCCACTCTCATTTCCACTCCTGAATGGGTAGCCTCTGAGTCGAACCACCTGGTCTCTGGTGCTCAAACTTCACCTGCTAAAATTTCAAGCACCTAGACATGAAAGCTGAAATATCCCTCTTCATCACGCACCACCAGTAGTGCTTCCTCAAGTCACGATACATCTTAGTTGCCCTGAGATGAATGGAATATCTAGAACAATGAGCCTCCTCCAAGATCAATCTAACCAGGTCACTAACTCTAGGAACGGAGATACGACACTCAATCCTCAGAACACCCTCTGAAGCTAAAGTCGCCTTCCTAGCCTCATCGCTCAACACCTTGTCATGAATGATCCTCAACCTTGTATCATCAAACTGTTGTACCTGAATCTGCTCCAACAAAGAAGATCTAGCCTCAACACAAGCAAGAATACGGCCTGGCTCAGAAATATCAAGTCTAAGCAACCTATTAGCCAAGGACTGGATGTCCCAAGCTAAAGCTCGCTCCTCTGTTGTTAAGAAGCCAAGCTACCCATACTCACTGCCTTCCGGCTCAAGGCATCCGCTACCATGTTTGCCTTGTCCAGATAATAAAGAATGAAGATATCGTAGTCCTTCAGTAACTCCAACCACCTATGCTGCCTCAAATTTAGATCCTTCTGGCTGAAAATATACTAAAGACTGCGGTGGTCAGTGAAGATCTTACAATGCATGCCATATAGATAATGCCTCCAAATCTTCAACGCAAAGACTACCACTACTAACTCCTAGTCATATGTGGGGTAGTTCCTCTCGTCAACCTTCAATTGTCTAGAAGCATAAGCAATAACCCGACCCTGCTGCATCAACACACAACCCATACCAATACCTGAAGCATCACAATACACTGTAAACCCCTGACCCTCGACCGAAAGAGTAAGAATTATAAATGAAGTCAACATGGCCTTGAGCTTCGTAAAGCTCGCCTTGCACTCCTCTGACCACTGGAAGGGAATATTCTTTTGAGTCAATCTAGTCAATAAAGCTGCTATAAGAGAAAACCCCTCTATAAACCGTCTACAGGAACCTACCAACACAATGAAACTGTGAACCTCGGTAGGAGAAGTAGGCCTAGCCCAATCATGAACTGTTGCAATCTTCGCTGGATCCACCATAACCCCATCCTTGGACACCACGTGCCCTAAGAATGCCACAGACTCAAGCCAAAACTCACACTTAGTGAATTTGGCATATAACTTATGGTCTTGCAAGGTTTAAAGTACAACTCTAAGATGCTGCTCATGCTCCTCATGCTCCTCTCTACTCCTTGAATATATCAGAATGTCGTCGATAAACACAATCACAAGGGAGTCCAAGTAGGCACTGAATACAAGGTTCCTCAACTCCATAAATGCTACTGGGGCATTAGTCAACCCAAAAGACATGACTAGGAACTCATAATGGTCATAACAAGTCCTAAATGCAGTCATTGGGATGTCTGTAGCCCTAACCCTCAACTAGTGATAACCGAACCTCAAGTCAATCTTAGAGAACACCACTGCACCCTGTAGCTGGTCAAATAAGTCATCAATACGTTGCATCAGATATCTGTTCTTAACTGTCACCATATTCAACTGCCTGTAGTCAATACACATATGCATGGACCCATTTTTTTTCTTCACAAATAGAACCGGAACACCCCATAGAGATACACTAGGCCTGATGAACCCTCTTCTCAACAGATCCTCAAGCTGGTCCTAAAGCTCCCTCAACTCAGCTGGTGCCATTCAATATGACAGAATATAAATGGGTTGAGTGCCCGACTTGACATCAATACCAAATTCAATGTCACAATCAGGAGAAAGACTCAAAAAATCAGAAGGAAAGACATCCGAATAATCTTAAACCATAGGAACTGACTCAGGGAAAGGTGCGGTGGAAATAGTATCACGAACATTGGCAAGATAGGCTAAGCACCCCTTCCCAACCAACCGCTGGGTGCTCAGGAAGGATATAACTCCCCTCGGCATGTGGCTATCGACACCCTTCCATACAATAGGAGGGATACCAGGCATCCGTAGAGTAACAGTGTTGGCGAAGCAATCCATGAACGCATGGTAGAGAGACAGCCAATCTATTCCTAAGATCACATCGAAATCAACCATATCAAGCATAATGAAGTCTACCCACGTTCATACCCCAGGATAGTCACCACACAAGCACGATACACCTAATACACTACTAAAGAATATCCTACTAGGGTAGATACACACAAGGGCAAAGACAAAGACTCACAAGAAGACTCCAAAAGAGTAGCACAGTAAGCAAATATATAAGAGAATGTAGACCCCGGATCAAAAAAAGAAGAAGCAGACTGATGACACACGGAGATCGTACTTGTGATGACAACATCTGAAGCCTCGGCCTCAGTATGACCCAAAACTACATACATGTGGCCCCGACTACCACGACCACTTGATATACCAGACTGAGGACCACGTCTAGCACCATGGGGACCACCTCTTCTACCCTGTGCACCGCCTCTGGCTGGAGGTGCTGGAGCCCTGGGAGCCTAAACCATCTGATCCTGCCGTCTAAGGTGCTTTACTGATGGATACTCTCTAGCAAAGTGGCCTATCACGCCACACTCAAAACAACCCCGGCCATACATACTCAAGACCCGACTCAATCGGAATGAATACCATGACCTGTGGACCTTAAATGAGCACCTCGTGGAGCTGGAAAAATACTCTGGATGCTCTAACCCTCAGCTATCTGCAATGCCGCCTGAACAGGCCAGCTCAGCTAGAAATGTTGCTGATATTGACCCCTACCAAAGTAGCCTCTACCACGGGCTTGTGAACCGGTTAAACTGCCCTGATAGCGGGGCCTCTTATCGCTTCCCCCTTGGGCCTCGTGAAGTATGCCCTCAATAGTGCGGGCATGATCTACTACCTACAAAAAGAACTGGCATGATGCTATCATACCTTCTATATCCAAGCAAAACTACAAAGTCAACCCCTGTATAAAGTGGCGTACTCTCTCATGCTCGGTGGGCAGAATCATAGTGGCATTCCAAGCCAACTGATGGAAGCAAACTTCGTACTAAGAAACAGACATAAATCCCTACTCCAACTCAGATAATCGATCCATCAACTGCTCTCTCATGCCATGCAGTACATACTTCTCTAGAAAAGCCGCGGAGAACTGGGCCTAAGTAAGCGGAGGTGACCCGGTTGGCTTGCAAGCTACATATGACCTCCACCACTATTTTGCTGGACTATCTAGATGAAACACGGTGTAATCTGCTCCATGCGACTAAACTAACCCTAAAATATGCAATCTCTCATGGAAGCTAGTTAGAAACTTGTGCGCATCCTCCCTAGAAGCACCTGAAAACCTTGGAGGACCCAATCTCAAAAACCTACCAAGCATCTTCTGCTCATCAGAAGACATAAAGGGCCTGACAGGAAAAGGTGGAACAACTATAGGGACTGATAATACCTCCAAACTGGGAGCCATAGCAGCAGGCTGCGCTCCTAAGCCTTGTGCCGCTGCCTGGGCTGAAGTCTGAGCCTCATCTCTAACCTAGGAACCAATCGGAGTACCTGGCAAAGCTGCTGGTGGAGTCATACCCTCAAGAAACCCCAGTAACCAAACCAAGGTGTCTTGTAGCACTTGAGTAGATACGAAACCTGCCGGATGTTGAGCTGGCCCCACACTCTCTGGCTCATACTAAACCTCCTCAACCCCAACCTTATGCCCTAGTGAGGTTAACCTAGTCTGGTATGAGCTGGTGTCGCAACCCGTCCCATACCTCGAACTCTAGGTCGACCTCTACCCCATCCCCTAGCTGGGGCTCTAACTACAGGTGCAGAGGCCTCGTCCTCACCCGCTGCTGATCTCATCCAAACCATCTGAGAATGAGTGAAACAAGGATACTTAGAAGTTGATAAAGTCGAGGAAGCCCAATAAGGAATCAAACAAAAATGGAATCTTTCCTAGGAATGTCCTATAGCCTCTCACAGATTTGATACGGGTGTCATTGTACCGATCCACAAGACTTACTAGATACTTTGCTCTTGTACTAGAGATACCGGTGAACCTAGGGCTCTGATACCACTCTTTCATGACCTGAACCTGGGCCATGATGGCGCCTACATAACCCCCCGATAGGAAAGCCAACCTAACAATGCGGAAGATAAATTAAGCAGTTTATATAAGAAAAGTGGAAGAGATACATAAAGAAAATAGGGCCAATAGCATAGATACATACCAACTGTACTAAATATACAAAAATGGCCCAAAAGTGACCAAGAAGACAAAACATATACAAGAACCAACTCGGACCTTGTTTCACCACTACAAGAGCGCCTAAGGTACGAAGTAGCTATACAACAGACTCTGTCTATCCAAAATACAAAATATAGACAAAAATACAGGGAAAGCAGAAAAAAGTTGCCAAAACACCATGAGCTCACCACGATCCGAAAAACAACTGTCCTTGAATGATAGGAGGATCTTTCGGGATGTCTCATACTAGGTGCTGCATCAAAAAAAGATGCAGAATGTAGTATGGGTACCAAAACAACGGGTAACCAATAATCATCATAGACCGACCAAGCGCAGAAAGATAATATATAATATAAATTACAGGAAAGTAAGCTAAATACAAGGATCCACCTAAATCTAGTTATAAAACCCAAAAAAGAACTAACGGAACAAGCAATGAAGAAATAATAATAAAATAAATCTAGGCAACCAACAATCCAAGTACACTCAAGCCAATGCAATGCGATGGAAGATGATGAGGTGATGCATGAGTGCATAATAGTATGAACCCAGAATACCGCATTGGGTGCCCGAAATAACACATTAGACTATCAATATATAGATCAATATATATATATATATATATAGAAGTTAAAAACCTGGAATAACACATTGGGGGCCCAGAATACCGCATCGGACTATAAAAATATGTATATAAAAGTAAAGTGGAGAAAAAGTCCGAGAACATCCCTTGGATTCGCATAAAAGTAGTATTTTTCCTTTCCTTTCCAAAATAGTAGTAAAACCCAAGATAATTCCTTTGAAATCTGAAAATCATGGTAACCATAGAAAATCTCAAATTTGGAACCAAAAACATTGAAAATCTTTGTTTTTGTACCGATAGGCATTAGAATGCAGTATGAGCATGTAAATTTCCACATTCAGAGAATATAGCAATACCCTCCAATCAAGAGAACTGACCTGGAACTCCGTCCAATCCAAGCTATGGCCTCGGGCCCATTGTTACACCCATAACCGATAATAAGGAAAAATGAATAGAAAGAGACTACAAAAATAACTAAAAGCATCTACTCTACCTCTAAAACCTCCTAAAAGCATACTAAGGATTCTATGCTAGCCGTAACAATACTACGAGCTCCTATACTAAGGGTAAAAGTTAATAATTCTACTCTAATATCTGAAATGGCCAATTTATTATAAGTCACAAGATTTAAGCCTAATTCTACCTAAAGTCTAACCTAACATTCCAGTAATATATATAATATAAAATCTAACAAAACTCAGTCTAGAAAAGTAAACCGTAACCTATCTCAGGACCGAACCGCAAACACGAACCGTCACTCGTGTGCCTTCCCCTTCCGAACAGCCTCAGAAAGCTGCATTGCTATCAAGAACATAATCTATGCATTAAAACAAGACTATTGATACCCATAATGCTAAAAGTTTAGCCGGGTCAAAATCCTGGTCAAAAGCGGCCCCATGGGCCCCATAACCCAAAATCAGAAATGAAAATTACTACGAGGTTCCTAACCTCGCCAAGAATGCATGCCCAAAAGTTGAGCGGAAATTAAGTAAAGAAAGGGGCTAAAACAGCTCATAGAAAAAGAGGGAGACATGCGAAAACTTGCAACATCCAGAATAAAAGGAAGAATTACCTACCACGAGGAGAGGGAGAAAGTCTACGAGATGATAACCGCAAAACACGAACCAGCAGCCCCCAATTCGAGCATCTACAAACAAAAGGACCCAAAGCTAAGAAAAGTACAATAATGGAGGTTTCCCATGGCAAGAAGGGAATTTAGGAGAAGAGAACTTACCAAAACGAGGAAGGAATCGAGAATAATCGCCAAGAAGATGAATCCCCACTCTAGGAACTGATTTGGAACAACTTTTTGGAGAGGGTAATGTTTTTAGAGTGAGAGGAAGATGGTGGAATGGTCTGAAAATTCGAGGAAAAAGAAATTTATAAGCCTGGGTGCAGGCTCGCGCCATTGGCGCTGGCCAGGCGCCGTTGGCGCTGAAGGAAGCCACGCGCGTGCGCGCGATCGCACTAACTCGGCACCATTGGTTCTGGCGGGCAAGTGGGGTGCTCAGTTCTATCGTGCTGGCAGGGCACCATCGGCGCTGAAGGGCAGGCAACAGGCCAGCACTATCGCGCTGCCTTGGCGCTGAGGACATGCATGCTGCAGAAAACTAGCAGAAAAAAAGAACTTCTACGGGGTGTTCCGGGCACAATTGAAACCCGATACTCACAAACCAAACATGCTACTAGAGTGGAAATGATGCTCTGGACTCAACATAATTAATAAAAATCCCAACGGAGGTCGATTTAATAAAAAGTGGGCCCCAAGCCCAAAACCAACTTTTAACAAAATGGAACTCAAAGGCTAAAAACAAGTATGGAAGCCTCGGGACCCGAACCAAAGGTCCCTCTAGCCCATCCACATTCTGGAGCTAACAACGCTGGCAAAATTTCTACCTAAGGCCGTCTTCTCTGAATGTTGACCAAAGTCATCTCTACAAGCCTAACTGGCCTGAAAACACAGACACCAAGACAAAACCAAATCGGAAGCTCCTGGACCCCGACCAAGGGTCCCACTAGACCAAAATTCCCGCTCTGGAGATAACTGAATTGTCAGAATTCGATTCTGAGCACATTTACCAAAAAGTTGACCGAAGTCAAGGATTTCCTAAGTTCAAATTTTAAAAAGTGAAATGTCCATAGCGACCCAATGAATACTCCGAGCACCAAACCGTCAGTCCCAACAAGTCATAAATGACCTGTATCCGCTGCGAGAAAGCTCAAAACATGGAAAAAGCATGAAAAACATAAAATAACCTGGAGGGTCATTACACAAATCCTACCCAACATTCCTATTTAACACTCCTGATAATGCGCATGATTTTGCATAAAGTGAGTGTTATTTAAAATGGTAAGGACGTGAGAAAATGGGAATGGGAGTTGCGACGTGAGGGAATAGTGGGTGAGTTATAGGGAATCATTTATATTTTTGGTCTTTTTCCTTTTTAATCTCTTTTGTGTTTTTTGTTTGTTTATCCAGACTACACTTAAAATGACACTAGAAAAACATAAATTACACTAGTTTTTTAATAAAAAAATGAATTATTACAAAAAATTCATTCAATTTTTTATTTTGAAATTAAAACAAATCATTTGTTAGAAAAAATAAATATTTTAAAGTTTACTATTATAAACATGTCAAAAAATATAACAATGACGTAAAAATAAAAGTTTGGAAGTTATTAAATACACTTGGTACATTGTGTGTAGAAGAAATATGGTTGTTGCAATTTAAATTGTTGAAACAATTAGATTTGATGTGCTAAAAAAGACAAGAAAATAATTTTTAATATGGACCACACATCGTGTGTGTTCTAATACTAGTAGGATTAATAAACGAAGAGGGATGATTCAACTAGGTTTAAATTGTGACCATTTGGCCATTAAGAGTTTTAATTCTATAATATATATTTAATCAACATAATTTATTATGGAATTAATAAAAGAAAAAAAAAGATGCAACTAGATTTAAATTGTGACTGTTTAGCTGTTTAAGCTCGGTTTGCAAAGGTTATAATATAACATAGACTTCCTCATAGTTGTAGAGTGAATATGGTAAGATGGAGGATTCAACTATAGGTTTAAATTGTGATCTTTTTGGCCACCAAATTTAACTCCCAAAAATAATAGTCTGAGATAATCAAACTCTATATGTGGTCGTCATTCGTTCATCCATTTTTTTTTGCTTGTATTAATAGAATTTTTTATAGCGTCTATATGACATGAAATGTGTGATTGAATTAACATAAAAAAAAACTAAGACTTTTCTATTTTTGATAGCAAAACTTGATTAACTGACACTAAGACTTGATTTGAAGAAAGAAAATTCACTAATTAGGTTGAAATTGTGACCTTTTAACCATTAAACTTAATGAGACAAAACTATAATATATTGCATAAACTCAATTAACTTGTTGCTCTTCTTCCTCTCTAGTTAACACAATTGGACACTAGCCAAAAAGTGTTGACCATATCATATATGAGTATCAGATATGATATGAAATATCAGATATGATTTGATCATATCAGATATGATTTGAAATATCAGATATGATTTGAAATATCAGATATGATTTTAGAGGATCGAATAGAGTATTCTGCTTTAACTATGCAGAATCATGGTTGTAACTATAGGTTTTTGTATATAAATAGTCTCTAGTTTATCAATTGTAAACAAATAGATATAGAATTCTTTTCAACTCTTCTTATTCTTAAATTATCAATAGTTATCATGGTATCAAGAGCCTAATTTCCCCCCCCCCCCCCCCCCAAAATTGCTTTACTTCTTACTCTTGGTTGATATTTAATTTCTGTCAACAAACTATCTTTTCTGTCTTTCTAATGGAGTCACATTCTCATGATATTTTGTCCACCAAATTTGATGAAAAAAACTATCCAATGTGGGAATTTCATTTTCGGATCTTTGTTCAAGGGAAAAGTTTGTTTGGAATCTTGGATGGGTCAACAATTGAGCCAAATGAATATAAAGAAAATCAAGTTTGGCATGCTAACAATGCTCGTGTCATTTCGTGGATCCTCAATTCTGTACACGCAGATGTTGCACTAAGTCTGCGTCCGTTCAACTTGGCATCAGAGATGTGGAAGCACCTCAAAAAGGTATATTCACAATGTAACCATGCTCGTGATTTTGAATTAGAACATACTCTTTTGAAATACAAGCAGGGAGATAAAGACATTCAGAGTTATTATTCGGGACTTATGGCAATCTGGTCAGAACAAGACCAAAGTTTTGGAGGAAAAATTTCTTCCACAGGTTTCAAAGAAGTTATGCTGGAGAGAAAGAAAAATCTAGTGTCCAATTTCTTATGAAATTGAGGCATGACTTTGAGCCCATTAGAGCTAACATTCTTAACAGAGAAACTTTACCAGACATCGATGTAGTTTTTGGAGAACTCATTTGTGAGGAGACGCTCATCAATACTCTAGCAACCATGGATTCATCCTACATAATTGACACAGCTATGTATACATCAAAAGGTACTCATAAATTCTACACTCAAAGTTCATCTCAAAAGTCTAGACCATAATGCTTTGAGTGCAAAGAGTATGGCCATATTGCGTCACATTGCAAGAAGAGAAATATTTGCAATTATTGCAAGAAGCCTGGCCATATAATTCTGGAGTGCAATCAACGCCCAAACACGCGTCAAACCAGTCACAAAGCTTATCAAGCATTCGAAGCTTGTGGCAGTCAAGAAGAGATCACACGACCATCTGCCTTGGATCCAAAAGCACTTCAAAAGATGATACAAGAGTCAGTTGCGGCTACTCTCCCGGGGGCTATTTCCAGTGCTCTCACTGTTTCCTATCCAGGTAAGATTATATAAGAATTCACAAGTTTGGCATATAGATTCGGGTGCTACTAACCATATGACAGGAGATATCCATAATTTAAACTCTTTATCAACTCCACCAGATAATCATCTTATTGTCACAGCCAATGGTGATACGTTATCTGCCTCTGGCATTGGAAATGCATCTTGCTTCACTAATGTTCTTTTTGTCCCTAAACTCACTGCTAATCTTATTTCAGTTGGATAATTGGTGGAAAAAAATTGCCTTGTTTTTTTCTCACGTCTTGGTTGTGTTGTTCAGAATATGGAGACAGGGAAAGTGATCGCCAAGGGTCGTAAAGTTGGGAGAATGTTCCAGTTGTTCGTGCCTGAAACACCTCACCATGCATATTTCTTGTCCGCCTCTAAAGAAGACATCACTAACTCAAATAAATTGTGGTACTTGTGGCATCATCGTCTTGGGCATCCACATGCTCAAAAGCTTTCCTCCATGCAACAATATTGTCTTCATTTGAATAAGAAATCATGGGTTTTGTCATCAAAATTACCTTGTGAAAATTATGATAAATCCAAAAGTCATAAACTGCCTTTTCCTTGTAGTACTACTTCATACAATTCTACTTTTGATTTGATTCATAGTGATGTATGGGGTCCTTCACCTATTTCATCTAGATTGGGATATCAATATTTTCTTTTGTTTATTGACCATGTCTCACGGTATACTTGGGTGTTCTTTTTTAGAAATAAAAGTGAAGTTCCTAAACTCATAAAACAATTTTTCACCTATGTTGAGACTCAGTTCAATAAGCGAATCAAAAAATTTCGATCTGATTCGGGTGGGGAATACATGAAGTCTGAACTCATAGATTTTTTCAAAGAGAGAGACATTATTTTGCAACACTCTTGTCCATACACACCTGAGCAAAATGGGGTTGTCGAAAGGAAAAATAGGCATGTTTTGGAAACCACGTTAGCTCTTCTAGATACATCAAATGTTCCAAAAATATTCTGGGTTGAAGCTATCCAAACTTCTTTCTATTTAATAAAAAGACACACCACCACCATTAACAAAGATAATAGTCCATAAAAGTTTTTGGTTGTGTGTGTTTTGTCCATTTACCTAGACATGAACGCCATAAATTATCTGCTAAAGCTGTGAGGTGTGTTTTCATGGGTTATAATGATGTTCAAAAGGGCTATCTTTGTTATGATTAGTCTAGACGACAGTTGAGGGTTTGCAGACATGTAATTTTCTTTGAGCATCTGTTTGCTTACCCTACAACCTCTTCAAAAACATCCGACTATGTCTTTTTTTTTGTACAAGTTCGAGAATCAACAGGTACAAAATACTGCAGCTCCCAACGAAGACCCTAATGACATTACTGATGATCCTGACCAATCTGATACATTCACTATGGATGATGCAGGTAATAGTACTTCCTTACCTGATTTATTGCATACCTTTTTCACTCACTCATCTGACAGTAATGATGATTCTAATGGTGAACCTGTAACAAATGATCAAATAAATCCTCCAATTTCTGCTCCCCGTCACTCTGAATGGAGAGCATCTGCTCCAGATCGATATGGATACTCTCCAGGTAGATACGGTCGGTCTTATGCCTTACTTTCTACTATGAATTTTATTTTTGTCCCAACTACTTACCAACAGGCATCGGGTCATGACTGCTGGAAAAAGGCAATGGAAGAGGAACTTTCGGCTTTAGAAGAAAATCATACATGGGATTTGATATCTAAGCCAGCTGAAGCTTCTGTTATTGGGAGTAAATGGATTTACTCTGTGAAGATGAAGTCTGATGGCACACTGGAGAGGTATAAAGCTAGACTAGTAGCTCAAGGATATAAACAAGAATATGGGTTGAACTATGAGGAAACTTTTTCCCCTGTTGCAAAGATGACGACAATTCGTGTGTTGCTCACTATTGCTTCTGTCAAATGGTGGAAACTTCATCAAATGGATGTGAAAAATGCATTTTTTCATGGAGAACTGCGTGAGGTTATATACATGAAGCCTCCTCCAGGATACAATAAAACCCAACTTGACATGGTGTGTCATCTTCGAAAGTCTCTTTACGGTCTTAAGCAAGCACTACGTGCATGGTTTGAGAAGTTTCAATCTACCATCATTAATCCTGGATTTTCTCAGTCAGTTTCTGATTATTCATTATTCATCCGGCACTCCAATAGTGGTATGATAATTTTATTACTTTATGTGGATGATATGATTATAACTGGCAATGACGAGAATGGAATTGCACAGCTCAAGAATCTTCTTATTGCAACCTTCAAAATGAAGGACCTTAGTAGGTTAACATATTTTTTGGGGTTGGAGGTTGAATATTTGCAGGATGGTATTATGCTAAGCCAAAGGAAGTATGCGGAAGATCTTGTTACACACACATGTTTAAGTGATCAGAAGGTAGCACACACACCCATGGAGATTAATGTGAAGTACAAAAATGATGATGGCGATCCTCTTGTAGAACCAATATTGTACCGGAGGCTCATTGGTTGTCTAATTTATTTGACAATAACAAGACCGGACATCTCTTATCCGGTTCAAGTTTTGAGCCAATTTGTTACGAATCCATGTCAACATCACTTTTCTGCCCTCTTCAGGATCATTCGCTATGTTCAGAGTACAATTAATCGAGGTCTATTCTTTCATTCAGCATCATCTCTAAACCTCGAAGGATATGCAGAGGCAGATTGGGCAGGATGCCCAAACTCTCGAAAGTCTACGACAGGATGGTGTATGTTAATCGAATCATCACTTATCTCATGGAAGTGCAAGAAGCAGCCAAGAATTTCGAAATCATCAACGGAGGCAGAATATAGATCAATGTCAGCTGCTTGCTCTAAAATTGTGTGGATACGTCGGTTGCTGGCAAAACTTCATATCGCTGTCGATGGTGCTACTACGTTACATGCTGACAATACCAGTGCTATACACATAGCAACAAATTTCGTCCACCATGAGAACACAAAGCACATTGAAGTGGACTGTCATTATATTAGTGAACTTGTTGTTGACCAAGTCATCAGTCTTCGACATATCACATCTCATGATCAATTGGCGGACCTGCTTACAAAAGCAATGACTAGAAACCGTCATCAATTTCTATTATCCAAATTAATGCTTCTTGATAAGTAGCATCAATTTGAGGGGGGATGTTGACCATATCATATATGAGTATCAGATATGATATGAAATATCAAATATGATTTGAAATATCAGATATGATTTCAGAGGATTGAATAGAATATTCTGCTTTAACTATGCAGAATCATGGTTGTAACTATAGGTTTTTGTATATAAATAGACTCTAGTTTATCAATTGTAAACAAACAAATATAGAATGCTTTTCAACTCTTCTTATTCTTAAATTATCAATAGTTATAAAAAAGGATTGAAAAAAACTAAGATATGGATCCCAAGATAATAAAAATTTAACTTAGTTACCATAAAGGGAGGAAATCTCATCGGAATAAAATGTATATTTTCATTTAATAAAAAATTAGTAACACAATCTGCAGTTAATTCCTCTTCTTCTTGAGTACTTTTTTTAAAATGAATAAAACTTCTCTTTTCTTTTCCCTCTATGTTTAAATGCTTTGTTTTGATCAGTAATTTTTGCAATTATTTCATATTTATTTTTCTCAAAACCAATTTTTTTTAAAATTCACTGTGAATCAAATGACTGGTTGGTCAGTATCGAACTGTAAGAAATAAATTTAAGCATGATTTAATTTTTACTATATCTGAAAACAACATAAAATTTATACTAGATATGGCTTCTTCAAAAATTGAAGGAATAGTAATGTGCTTCTATAAGCATTGCAACAACTATAATCATGCACATTACCATTAAATATTTAATGAATATTATTTTTTACAAATTAACCATTAAATTGTTTTTTATTTTACACAAATTTAAATATTGCCGAAATCAATTTAAAAATATTCTTAGCCAATATTTAAAATGTTCGCTTGTTTCAATCTTTAGTTTTGTACATTTAAAAATAAGAATATACAAAAAAAAGTTACCTTTGTTGATGACTTAAATGAGTAATCAAACATATTTGTAATTACTCTATGACATCTTTTTATGGATACTACTTAATTTAAATCACACTGAATTATTTTCATAATAAGAAAAGTTTGACTCAAGAAAATTGGTCATCATAAGACCGGAGCCATAAGCTGCATATTTTTCAAGTTGATAACATCTAACTTGGTATCTAATTCACTCTCATTTAGTTTATTGCCAAAATAGTTATTATTGACTACTAAGAATCCTCTAATTTATAAAATTACAGAATCTAAATGTTCCCTACAAATAGGAGCCAATACGTTGGCAAAGAAACACACAACAACAACAAAGTCATGTAATCCCCCATATCCAAACAAACACATTTCTCCTCCTCTTTAGTCATATCTCTTCTGGGCTCTGGCTCAGGGGAAATATTAAATCAATCTTGAGTAGCTCAGCCAGAATAGCACTTCTTGTTTCATTTTTAGCTTTCTTCACCTTCAACCTAATTGCCAGCAACAGCTCTTGCCTATGTTTATCTGGCAGTATTTCTAAGCCAAGGGACATGATCTTATACATTAGTATTTTATTTTCTTCTTTCTTGTTCAATGCTTGTAATTATTTACGAAGATCTTCAAATGCCTCAAAGACATTTGATTTGCCCTCAGCATGATCATGTTGGCGATCCTCTAGTTTCACTTCAAGAAATTTATCAATTATTTTTTCTATACTTGTGGAACCATAGGAATATGGTTTTCCACTTGGTAAAAAGAGTATATCGCCAACATCTGCTATTTTTACCAAGTGGAAAACCATGTTCCTATGGTTCCACAAGTATAGGAAAAACAATTGATAAATTTCTAGAAGTAAAACTAGAGGATTGCTAACGCGATTATGGTGAAGGAAAATCAAATGTATATGAGCCATTTGAAGTTCTCCGTAAAGAATTTAAAGCATTGACCGAGAAAGAAGAAAAGTGAATACTAATGTATAAGATTATGCACACTGGCTTAGAAACTACCGCCAGATAAACACAGGCAAGAGTAGTTACTAGCGCTGAAGTTGCATGCAGAGAAAGGTGAAAAAAGAAACAAAAAGTACTATTCTGGTCGAGTTACTCAAGATTTATTTGAATGTTGCCCCTCTGCCAGAAGAGACATGTCTAAAGAGGAAGAGAAATGTGTTTGTTTGGATATGGGGGATTAAATGACTTGATTGTTGTGTGTTTTTTTGCCTAAGTATTGGCTCATATTTTTAGGGAACATTTAGATTCTGTATATTTTTAAATTAGAGAATTTTTAGTTGTCAACAGTTACTATTTTGGCATAAATCTAAATAAGGGTGAATTAGATACCAAATTAGATGTTATCACCTTGAAATATATGTAGTTTATGGCTCCGGTCTTATGATGACTAGTTTTTTTGAGTCAATCTTTTCTTTTTAGGAAAATAATTCATCGTGGTTTAAATTAAGTAAACAATAAGATGTCATGAAGTATCAACAAATGTGTTCGATTACTCACTTAAGTCATCAACAAAGTTAATTTTTTTCTTTTTTGTATATTTTGATACATAAATGTACAAACTAAAGATTGAAACAACCAACTATTTTAAATATTGGCTAAGAATTATGTAATATCAATTTGGACAATATTTGAATTTGTGTAAAATTTAAAAAAAACAATTTAATAGTAAATTTGTAAAAAAAATATTTATTAAATAATTAACGATGACGTGCATGATTAGAGTTGTTGCAACGCTTATAGAAGCATACTATAATTTCTCCAATTTTGGAAGAAACCATACTTAGTATGATTTTTTTTTCAAGTATAGTAAAAATGAAATCATATTTTAATTTATTTTTTACTGTTCGATACTCACCAACCTGTCATTTGACTCACAATGAAATTTTTTAAAATAGGTTTTGAGGCAAATAAATATGAAATAATTGCACAAAACACTGATCAAAATAAAGCATTTAAACATAGTGGGGAAATAAAAGGAGAAAATTTATTTATTTTAAGAAAAATACTCAAGAAGAAGAGGAAGAAGGAAGAAGGAGAAAATTTATTTATTTTAATTATCCTGGGATCCATATGTTAGTGTATCCAATCATTTATGGATAGTGTCCATCTGTGTAAACTAGAAAGGAAGAAGGAGCCGAGAGATTCATTGAGTTTATGCCATATATTATAGTTTTATCGAATTAAGTTAATGGTTAAAAGGTCACAACTTCAACTTAATTAGTGAATTTTCTTTCTTCAAATCAATTTTTAGTATCAATTAATCAAGTTTCGTTATCAAGAAAAGAAAAGTCTCAGTTTTTTTGCTATGTAAATTCAATCGCACACATTTCATGTCATATAGACGCTATAAAAAATTATATTAATACAAGAATAAAAATGGATGAACGAACGATGACCATGTAGAGTTTGATTATCTCATACTATTATTTTTGGGAGTTAAATTTAGTGGCCAAAAAGATCATAAATTAAACCCATAGTTGAATCTTTCATCTTCCCATATTCACTCTACAACTATGATGAATTCTATGCGATATTATAGCCTTTGTGAATCGAGCTTAAAGACTAAAAGGTCACAATTTAAACCTAGTTGAATATTCTTTCATATATATACATATGAGTTAAAACGTATAATGGACAAAGGGTCTCAATTTAAACCTAGTTGAATCATCCATCTTCGTTTATTTATTCTACTAGTTTTAGAACACATGACGTGTGGTCCATATTAAAAATTAGTTTCTTGTTTGTTTGAGCATATCAAATTAATTTTTTCAACAAATTTCAACAACCATTTTACATCTACACATAATTGTCACGACCTAATATCTGAGGGTTGTGACGGAACCTATCCCAACCCAACCATGGTATGTAAGCCCAACTCAAACGACGTAAACAACTTAATGACAAGGTAAATAGAAAAAATAATATGATGAGTATCCCATAACAACTCAAATTAACAATAATCAAAGGAAGAACCGAATAGAAGACCCAAAATATCCCAAAACTCAGCTGTCACGAATACAAGAGTGGCCTCTAATACGATAGTCAAAACTGTAATACACTGTCCAAAAGTAGAAAAGGCAGAAGTAAAGATAGATGAAGCTAGGACAGACTCCAAACTAAGGAGCTCAACACAACTTTGATAAACAACAACTCTGCACGATCTCTAGCCACGGGGTCTGCTCGTACCAGGATCTGCATCAGAAGGATGCAAAAAAGTAGGAGTGAGTACGATCCACTTATACTCAATAGGCATCATCGACTAACTGAGCTTAAGCAGTAAGTATGATGAATAAGGAATACTAAAATAACACTGCTAATAGAAGATTCCAACAATTCAATATCAAATAACAACACAAAATTATCTCGGTCAAACAATATCAATACTAAAATATGCAGGTGTGCCACTCCAATCTCAAATATCAAGTACAATATCAAGGAAAGTATTTCATATCATGTATCAATTCAATTATTATTCAAGGTTTATGTCACGGACCAAGGGTTGTTATGGCACCTACCCCACCCCAACTGTAGTAGGTAAGTCAAACTAAAATGCAGTAAATGCAATAATTAAGGAACACAACACAACAGATAAATACGAAGTCTCAAAACCACTCATATTAGAATCATACGAAGTACTATCTATCCTCAGACGCAAAAGCTATAAGTACATGAGCGACTCTAATATAATGAGTCAAATAACCAATACAAATTGTCTGAAAAGTAAGAAAAGACAAAAGTAAGTGATAGAGGAAGCCGGGGAAAGTCTCCAAGGGTAGGAGCTCACCGAAGCTTTAGTCAATCCAAAATCTGCACGAATCAAGGTCTGCACTTCCTGCTCGTGATAGGATCTGCATCGGGAGGATGCAAAAAAGTAGTGGTGAGTATGATTCACTTGTACTTAATAGGCATCATAGGCCGACTGAGCTTAAGCAGTTGCAATACTGAATAAAGAATGCTAAAATAACCTTGCACGAAAAAAAATCTCAACAGTTCAAAATCAATAATAACATGGTGCATCTCAATAAAAACAACAATCCAAATTATAATGCAATGCAATGATATAGGAAAATATGCAATGGTCAATGCCTACCGATACACACCCCATCTAGAGGTTTGCTGCAAAGGTAGGACCCATGGGGGATTTGCGAGATCCATATATCATGCTCGGACTCTAATTGGGACTTTCAAGTATCATGCCCGAACTCAAACCGGTACTAAAATCAATATCAGTTATCCGGACTTGAATTGGGACTAAAATTAATGTTTCTTTCCATCCACTTCTTTCAAATTCATTGATTCCATGTACCATGATATGAATAAATATACATGAACATGAAAGTAAAAACAAGACAGATACAACAGATATATCCAAACTTTAGAATCACAACAAAATCTATGAACATAGGCTACGAGCCTCAATATCAGGTCAAAAATCTATGTCCTTATTACCCTCAATAGTATAAGTCCCAATTGGGACTCACACGATGGTCCATCTCGTTTAGTAATTTTTTTTATGAATTTACCCAATCCATAACATGCTTTACACGACAAGTCCCCACCCAAGCAAAGTCAAAAGAAAGTTAAGTCATAACCTACCTCAAAGCCGAACTGCAAACAATAAAAGGTCACACCTGAGCCTTTCCATTACAAAGAGTTCTTGAATACAATCACTCTATCAAAAACAAGTTTTATATGTAAACATGAGTCCAACAATACCCATATTGCTAAGGTTTTAAACCGAGTCCAAAAAGTCAAACCAAAAGTCAACTCCAAGCTCACAAGGGCAAAATTGAAAATTTATTAAAAAAATAATTTACCCAAAGCTTAAGGAGTTCAAATATGAAATTTCATTGAAAATGGGGTTAAAATCAAGCTTGAAATCATCGAAATATCAATCTTTAATTTTACCGAGAATACCCCAAAATTTTAAGTTGAAAAAACACAATTTGAAGGTTAAATCATAAACTAATCATTGGGAAATGTGTAAAAGTAGTATAAGAAATCTCAGAAATCCCCTTTTTAATCTCCCAATATAGAGTTTCCAAGCTCCAAAAATTGAGTTATGGGGTCTATAGCCGAAAATGAAAATTTAAATTTGTTCCCAGCGATTTTTTCAGCATGTTCGCAGCCACCACCTCGCGAATCCGACACTGCCCGACCCAGATCCATCACTTTCGTGATGAACCAATCGCGTTTACAAAAATTGATCCATGACTCGGCCATCGACCCATAATATACCCTTTGTGAATGTGGGTCTTCCATCTCTAACGCGAAGGTCAAATAAAATCTTTTTCTGTGAACGTGATGAGAGGCTCGCGAACATGAAGAAGGAATCCTAGCTGCACCGGCAGCTGGAACCATCAATGAGAAACAACAACAAATTTACTAATCGAACCCTCGAAATTCATTTAAAATTCCATGAACACATACCAATAATGCTACTAGACTAAATTCGATATTATGGACTCAATAAAAATCATCAGATTCACCAACGGAGGTCGTTATCAATAGGCCAAAACTTCCAACTTTACAACTAATGACTTAAAAAGCATCTGAATGCCTCATGACCTAAACTAACAGTGAAACTAGCCCAAAAATGGCATTCTGGAGCTAATGAAACTGATGGAATTCTCATACGATACTCTGAACTCCAAATGATGAAAAAAGTCAATCATATCAACTTCAAAATATTTCAAAATAAAAAACTCTCATAAAATCCAAATGAACACCTCAGGAATCATGTCATCCACTCTTGCAAACCACAAATGCCAAAATACAACTATGAAAAGGGGAAAAATAGTCAAAATGCATAAAATCTAAAAAATCACTATGAGGGTTGTTACATTTCTCACTACCAAAACACACATTCGTCCTCGAACGTAAGAGCAAGGAAGGTACCTGATATATCAAAAAGCTGGGGATATCTACTCCACATGCCCGACTTTACCTCTTATGTAGTCTCCTCAATCGGATGATGCTTCCGCAGAATATTCACTGATGCTATCTCCTTAGATTTCAACTTCCTAGTCTGCCTATCCAAAATATCTATAGGCTCCTCCTCAAAAGTTAGATTCTTGTCCAAATCTACTGAATCCCTACAAATCACATGAGAACCATTAGAATGATACTTCTTTAGTACCGAAACATGAAAATTAGATGCACATGCAAAAGACTCAAAGGCAAAGCCAACTAGTAGGCCACCTCCCCAACATGCCAAAGAATCTCAAACGGGCCAATAAACCTCAGACTAAGCTTGTCCTTCTTTCCAAACCTCATCACACCCTTCATGGGTGATACTTTCAACAGAACACGCTCAACAACTATGAGCTCTAAGTCACAAACCCTCTGGTCCATATTACTCTTTTGTCTACTCTGGGATATCAAGAGTCGGTCCATAATCAACTTCATCCTATCCATAAAATACCGCAATAAATTTATACCCCAAGGCCTAGTCTCAAAGGAATCAAACTAACCTATCGGAGATCTACACTTTCTCCCATTCAAAGCCTCAAATGGTGCAATCTGAATGCTAGAATGATAGTTGTTGTTGTGGGTGAAATGTTCTACTCATCTCCAATTGAATACCAAACTCACACTGCATAGAACTCTAAAAGTGAGATGTGAACTAAGTACCCCTATCTAAAATGATAAAAATGGGCACAACATGCAATTGAACTATCTCTCGAATGTAGATCTTTGCAAACTTCTCTGTATTATAGGTCACCTTCATTGGAACAAAATTGGCTGATTTGGTCAATCTATCCACACTCACTCAAATTGAGTCAAACTTCCCTAAGGTCTGAGGCAACCAAACCATGAAGTCCATAGTGATATGCTCCCACTTCTACCCAAGTATAGGCATCCTCTGAGTCATACCATCCAGTCTCTGGTGCTCATATTTCACTTGTTGACACTTTAAACACTTAGACACGAACTCTACAATATCCCTCTTCATCCTACACCACCAATAATGCTCTTTCATGTCATGAAACTTTGAGCCTCCTCCATGATCAATCTATTCAAGTCACCAACTCTAGGAACACAAATCCAACCCTTGATACTCAAAACACCCTCCGGGTCAAGAATTTCTTCGTTAGCTTCACCGCTCAACACCTTATTCCAAATCATGCATAACTTTCCATCCTCAAACTGCCTACTCTTAATCTGATCCCATAACAACCATTGTGCCTTAACACAAGCAACCACCCTACCAAGCTGAGAAATATCAAGTCTAAAAAAACTATTGGCCAAATATTGAACATCCATAGACAAAGGTCGCTCCTCATCCACCAACATGTCTATAATACCCATACTAACTGCCTTCCTACTCAAGGCATGTGCCACTACATTGGCCTTACCTGGATGATAGAGAATAGTCATGTCATAGTGCTTCAAAAACTCCAACCACCTGCGTTGTGTCAAATTCAAATCCTTCTTATTGAAGATATACTAAAGGCTATGATGATCGGTGAACACCTCACAATGCACTCCATACAAGTAATGCCTCCACAGCTTCAAAACAAACACTATTACCGCCAACTCCAAATTATGAGTAGGGTAATTCTTCTCATGGGTCTTCAACTGCCTCAAAGCATAATATATCACCTTACCTTTTTGCATCAAAAAACCACCAAGCCCAACCCTCAAAGCATTATAGTGAAATCCTCACCCTCCACATGTAAGGTCAAGATAGGTGCTGAAGTCCATAATGCCTTGAGCTTTTGAAATCTCTCTTTACACTCCCCGAACCACTGAAAAGCAATATTCTTCTGGATCAACTTGGTCAAAGGAGGTATAATAGAAAAGAAGCCCTGCATGAACCATCTATAATAACTAGCCAACCGAATAAAACTCCTAGTCTCAGTAGGTAAAGTAGGCCTAATCCAATCTCGAACTGCCTAAATCTTGGCCAGATCGACCATAATACTATCCTTGGACAAAATATGTCCCAAAAATGCCACAAAACTAAGCTAAAACTCACACTTTGAGAACTTAGCATACAATCTCTCATCCCTCAATCTTTGGAGTACAATCCTCAAATGCTTCACATGATCCGCCTCATTCTTGGAATACCCAAGATGTCATCAATAAACACAATCACAAAGAAATCAAGGTACGATCGAAACACCCCATTCATCAAATCCATAAATGCTTTTGGGGCATTAGTTAACCCAAAGGACATCACCAAGAACTCATAATGACCATATTGGGTCTTGAAAGTTATCTTAGGCATATCTGAAGCCCTAATCCTCAAATAATGGTAACTCAACCTTAATTCAATCTTCAAGAACATTAAAGCACCTGAAGCTGGTCAAATAAATCATCAATGCACAAAAAAGGATACTTATTCTTGGTGGTCATCTTGTTCAACTGCCGATAACCAATACACATACGCATAGACCCATTTTTCTTATTTACAAATAACATTGGAGCACCCCAAGGAGAAACACTAGGTCTAATGAAATTCCTACCTAACAAATCTTGAAGTTGATCCTTCAATTCCTTCAATTCTACCAAAGCCATCATGTAAGGAGTAATGGAAATGGTCCTGGTGCACGGCACCAAATAAATAGAAAAGTCGATGTCCCTATCCAAAGGAATACCTGGAAGATCTGTAGGAAACACATCTTGAAACTCTCTCACCACCCTCACTGACTCTAAAGTAGGTGAGTCAGCACTAGTATCTTGCACATATGCCAAATAAAAAGACACTCTTGCTCAACCATTTGTTGATCCTGATGAAAAGAGATAACACTCTAAGGGTACAAACCCTGAGTACCCTTCCACTCTAGCCTCGGCACACCTGGCATAACAAAAGTAATAGTCTTGGCTCAATAGTCTATAATTGCATGATGTGGAGAGATCTAATCCATATCTAAAATAACATCAAAATCTCCCATATCAAGAATAATCAAGTCCACCCACGTATCATATCCTAAAAGAGTTACCACACATCATTGTTACACCCGATCCACCACTAAAGAATCACCCACTAGGATAGAGACACAAATAGGCATAGCAAGGGACTCACACATCATGTCAAAACCCAAAGTAAACTATACAAATACATACGAATAAGATGAACCAGGATCAAATAGTACTGAAGTAGGACGATGGAAAATAGGGATGATACCTGTAATAACTGCATTCGAGGCCTCTGCCTCGGGTCTCTCTGGAAATAGTGTAACAATGGCCATGTCCACTCCCAGACTGAGCACCTCCACAAACTGCTAGGATTCCACTGCCAGCACCTTGAGAACCACCTCTACCACCCGGTGCACCCTTTCTAGCCGGTGGTGATGGTGCCCTAAAAGTTTGCATTTAACAACCCTTCTATGGATGACCCTTCCTTTGCTTGGGGCATTCTCTAGCAAAATGACTGAGCTCTTCACACTCAAAGCATCCACTATTCGAAGTAGGATGGTAGGAAGATCATGCAGAGCCAAAATGCCCATCATGACCTAAAACCTAGAATAGGAACCTCTAGACATTTGTCCTAATCTCTGCCTACTCAGAGAACTCACTCTAAATAACCCCCATCCACAATCTGCAATGTTGCCTGAACTGATATGCCCTGATGATAACATTGATCCTTGCTTGAGAATTCTCTGCCAAGATGATGAACCACTGAAACCACCATGGCAACGATCCCTCTTGCCACTACCTTCATAAGCATCACAATGAACTCCCTCAATACTCCGACTACGATCCACTATCTACTAAAAGTACCCCCAATAGTCACTAATTAAGCTGTAGCCAACTGAAGTAGAGTAATCAATCCCTTCAGAAGTTTTTGGATCTGCTCCTCCTTTGATAGGAGACTAATCAAGGAATGTCTAGAAAGGGCATAGAACTTCATCTCGTACACTGTAACTATCATGGTACCCTGTTCTAAGCTATCAAACTCATCCCTCATACTCTCTCTCAAGCTGTGAGAAACATACTTCCCAAGGAAATCCTAGAAAAATTATACCCAAGACATAGAAGGCGGACCCGCTGGTCTACAATCCAGGTAAGATCTCTACCACAACTTCGCTGTTCCAAGCATCTGAAAGGTAGTATAATTGTCACGACCCAACTACCGGGCCGTGCGGGCACCTGCTCTAATTCAACTAGATAGGAGAACCCTTACCACCCGATCCAACAGGCAATGCGGAAAAAGAAGTAAACCATGAAATAAACATTTTTAATACATGAAAATGTTTACAAAAATGCGGAAACCTTTTACAATTTTTGAAATAAGCCCTCCCTAGAATCTAGTCTAAGCCGGTACAAGAGCTAATACAAGATGATAAAAAAATAAATAAGACTCAACTCCCACCATAGAAGCAAAAATAGGAGTTTCAAGAGAATCACCGTCATCCTGAACTTGTGAAACATCACCAACTTTGCAACCAGACTATACCCAAAAAGGTATACCAAGAGTAGAATCAGCACAAACACACGTACTGATAGGCATCATTGATCGACCCGAATCCACTCCTACCATCATATAAGAAATCAAAGTAAATACATAAGTTAAATACATCCAACCCCTTTCACATCCACCTTTATTAAAACCCACTTCAGAAATAACCTTCTTATCCCGTAGACTTCCCAAGTCATCTTGCCACCTAGACTTCCCAAGTAACCTTGTCACCTAAACTTCCCAAGTCACCTTGTTATTACCCGACATCTATGCCCATACCCAGACTACCATTCTTTTACCCCAATCAACCACTATGACTCAACAACTCGGAGTAAACCCCACTACTTAGTGACGTAGAGCACAACTGTCGTACCGCCACCTACAAGTACAAACTGTCCAAATGACCCCCAGGGCCATACCCGACAACTAACCACAACCAACATTATAACCAGACCACAAGTCTCCCCCTTAGCTTATCAACCGCATGTAACAAATATAACCGATATTGACGATTCCCAGTGACAGTAAATATACATCTCATTTTACATAACCCGGACCAAACAAGGATCCCTAGGACATCATCTATGCCAATAACATGTGACCCCGGTCTACAGAAGGACCACCTTTTCACTTAAGCACGCTAACCCGACCCTTCAAGGACCAACTAAACGCCAATAATAAGGATAACTCTCGGCCCTCTCAAGATCCAAACATGTGAAGAATAATAAGTAACAATTAGAACCGTAACAATATAATTCCAGACTCGCAGTCTAGATTCTAACTTATCAACCACATAGAACAGGTTCAACAACCAATCTTAAACAATAAGCAAATAATAGTAGCATATACCCTTCTTATCCTTCTCGGACCGACCACGGATCTGAATACCAACACCTAGTGTTAACATGTAATACCCAGTCCACCCCAAGACTATCCCCACATTCAAGTGAAGCAACCCGGCCTCTTAAGGACCGATATAATCATTCACAAATTCAACAATTAACCATTAATCTTCCATTTTACATAGCCCGTATCCACCCTGGGGTCCTCCCTAAACAACACCTAGGTGTTACACATGCAACCCAGTCAACACCAAGACCAAACTCACAAATCAATACAATGATAACCCGGTGTCTCAAGGACCATATGCACAATCACAAATCATACACACAACTCGGTCCACTCAAGGAACCATTATAAAAATGCAAAAATGCAATAAAGTAAACCTGTACCAGGCGTGGTACCCAAGCCAACCAGTTAGTATCCCGTACCAGGCGTGTTACCTGAGCCAACCGTTATTATTTCTGTACCAGGCATGGTACCCAAGATAACCATTAGTTTACCCGTACCAGGCGTGGTACCCGAGCTAACTATTAGTAAACCTGTACCAGGCGTGGTACCCGAGCCAACCAAAATGTCACACAGAATCCACAGTCACAAACAATGAACAATCAACACTTGTAAATCAACAAGCAATAACACCTAGTTCAATTCACAAGACTAATAACAGGACCCTTAGACATTTCTAAATCATTCCTAAAGAATACAACTCGTACAATGCTTAGACAAAGGTACACAAATATACAATGCATACAGGAATCAATAACCATCACATATCCTATTCCGGGTATACAATGAACCGTTAAATTCTGTTTGGAGACTAACCCTGAATCACCCCCTTAAACATGCCATTAGATACATTTATTCCTGACCCTCCTCCGAGGACTGAGATACAACATGGCAAAAAAAAACCTAGCCTTGGAAACACAGCCATTACGATATCCTAATTATTCATTTCCCGGAACTTTCGTTCCTTGCACATTAGTTAATTACTAACCCCTTCTGGTTCCCCAAACCTTTCCAACATTCTAGTCCCTAGATTTTATTATCATACAACACCTAATTAAGCATAACAACCCAAAATGTCCCAACACATTATCACAACTCCATCAATTCTAGTTTAACCGATTCAACCCAAATAATTCTCCTTAAGACTCTGTGCCCGAAGGCCTAGGCATGGATTCTCCCTTTCAATCTATACAACAAGTACAAAATGGAAATAGGTCAATCTACGCAATAAAGAAAGCCTAGCCTACATGGATGTCGAGCAGCTATTCCATGCCTTTTTTGGCTCTGTGAAGGCGTTCTCTGACGATTCTGCAGGTCCAAATCCGTGGTTTCACGTCCTTTCAGCCAGAATCCCTCCTCCCCATGGCTCCAAAGCTTTGGAGTAGCCTAGGAGGGTTCTTGGAGTCACCCTCATCTATTTTGGGGTTGAATGGGAGAGAATGAAAATATAAAACTCATTTTTGAGTTTTCTGATCTCGTCGCTCTGCTATAGCGGTCCACGCTCCTTTATAGAGGTACCGCCATAGCAGAACCTACTGCTATAGCGGTGCTGACCGGCGTTGACTTCTACTATAGCGGTAATTTCTCTTCTATAGCGGAGGTCGCTATGGAGGTGTGTCAACCGCTACGGCGGTTAACATGGGACAGAAAGTCATAAATCCTCTCAAAAGGGTCCATTTTACAACACACTTAGAAATCCTGATGTTTCGTACAAACCCTTTCACATCAACTTCGATATCGGGAGTTCTACTCACCCGAATTCATTTTTGAAAAGTCCCTCGAACTCTTTAAGGTCTTGGCTAACGAAAAACCTAGCTCAACCCAAGATATAACACCCAAGCCACACCCGAATTTCTCTAGACCACACCTCGCTATAAAATCAGCCGAGACTAGCCTAGCCCAGAATTTTCAACTCCCAAACCTGAAAGTTTTCTGACTCAAAAAATGGCATGAAAAGTTTACCCATAATGACGAACTCGGTCATTAGAACATATACCAATTTACCCATCATTCATCCCCGAACGATCTCTAATGCGGAAGGAGAAGAAGGAGCCCGCCCCTCCGAACCTTAACGCTCCACCATGACAACTTAAATATAACCTTACGCAAACCACCGAAACTTCTCAATCCCTTGGTGGACCCATCTCAATCAAAATTTAACTCACTCCCGCTCTACCAAGTAATTCCTTCCTTCGAGCAGCACAAGGCTAAATAGATTACCCCTCCTCGAGTTCCCAAGAAATTCGGGGCCTCATCGAAATACCGGAGCAAAAGAAACTCAACTAATGAACAAAAACAATTTTTCTATGCCAAGGGAACTAGATCCCAGCACGGCGACCCCCTTCCCGCCATACCCGGAGTTCTACTAACTCGAACTCCATTTCGGAAGCTTCCTATGGGGTACTATGCCCCTCACATATCATAGTATCACCTTAGTCCTATCAACATTATGCCCCGATACACCACGTATCTCTAAACCACACAATAGCAAAATTCCATTGGAACTCATCCTAGCTTGAGATTTCTGTCAACTATCGTATTAGGGGGGATTCTACCCGGGAACTTACACCCTAACCAATGCTATGGAGAGCACACCCCCACCACTCAACCGACCCTACCACTAAGGATCATCAATAATAAATCAGTCAATAATCACCCTCATAACATAAGCCTATGAGAAATGTCCAACACTACTCAGTCAATTACGGGTCATTTTTGCCAAGTTCTACATAGGTGACTATTCCCACCAGTGGTAAATCAAAATTTCACCAATACCCCGGCTATCATACCTACCCTTTCCTCTTATCACGCATGGATGCTAAATAATTCCTGAAATAGCCCGCAGCTCAAATAGCGATTTAAAATGCCCCGGGAATGAAAGACAAAATAGGGGAAAAACAGGACACAGATTATGCCATGCCCATCCCGCTAGAGTGACTTGCACACCGCTATGGCAACCCCTAAAAGTAGTAGCCCAGGAAATTTACCATTCTCTGAAAATTCTCTCATCCCCCTTCCCCGTTCTCAACTCTAACACTGAAAATGCGTTACGGTCTTAAAACATAACCTCAAGACCAACCTCAACTATGCATAGTTGAGAATTTAGCACCACAATTTCATAAAATAAGTTATGAAATACATCAGAACCGCGTACAATAACACATTTCTGCTATCGTACACTACAAGTTCCCTTTTTCCTTTCTATATTTCCCAACCAATCTCGACTGTCCCAAAACCAGAGTTTCCCTCATCCATCAATCCATTTTTTGTTCCCTTACCATCTATACCAACAGTAAGTCTATACCCGAATGTAATACAACCCATTCCAAATAAGGCACACCACAATTTATCATTAAAGCAATTGTTGACATTCAATTTTGGCCTGATATTTTTTAAATTAATATTTTTAAATTTTTTATTCGTTAAATTGCACAGAATATAATTTTTCTCATATTTGTTTTTCAATGTTAATACAATTTATTGATAGTTATCCTCACTTTTGAACATATTGAGATTTTTATCAAATTTTTATTTATTTTAGTTAATTTTAATTATCGTTAATTTTTTGTTACAATCATTTTTCCATAAATAAATATTGTTTAATTTTATAGAATCAACAATTGTTTAGTTTTTACACAGTCCAGTAATACATAAGGTGGAGAAGATATTTTTTGCACAGATTTTTTTAAAATTGGGTTGTCATCCCATTCAAAATGACACATTTTCTTTAAAATTGGGTTGTAATCTCATTCAAAATGATACATTTTTTTAAAAAAATTGGGTGGTCATCCCACTCAAAATGACACATTTTTTAAAATTGGGTTGTCATCCCATTCAAAATGATGTATTTTTTTTAGTTAGTCTGTCATCTTATTTGAAGTGACATGTTATGTTTTGTTAGATCGGCACTCCTATATTTATGACATGTTTTATTGAATTATCTATCCTATATTTGTGACGTATTATATTGGATCGTCACCTTTTTTATTGTGAAATATTGCATTTGCTACTAATAAATTTAGTGCAGATGGTTATGAGACATGTTGGGTTGTCACCTCGTTCAAAGTGACATATCAAATTCAAGTTGGGTCATCTGCCTTTCAATGAGACACGTTGGGTTGTCACCTCGTTCAAAGTGACATATCAAATTCAAATTGGGTCGTCCGCCTTTCAATGAGATATGTTGGGTTGTCACCTCGTTCAAAGTGACATATCAAATTTAAGTTGGGTCGTCCTCCTTTCAATGAGACACGTTGGGTTGTCACCTCGTTCAAAGTGACATATCAAATTCAAGTTGGGTCGTCCGCCTTTCAATGAGACACGTTGGATTGTCACCTTTTTCAAAGTGACATATCAAATTCAAGTTTGGTCGTTCGCCTTTCAATGAGATATGTTAGGTTGTCACCTCGTTCAAAGTGACATATCAAATTCAAGTTGGGTCATCCGCCTTTCAGTGAGACACGTTGGGTTGTTACCTCGTTTAAAGTGACATATCAAATTCAAGTTGGGTCGTTCGCCTTTCAATGAGACACGTTAGATTGTCACCTCGTTCAAAGTGACATATCAAATTCAAATTGGGTCGTCCACCTTTCAATAAGATATGTTGGGTTGTCACCTCGTTCAAAGTGATATATCAAATTCAAGTTGGGTCATCTGCTTTTCAATGAGACATGTTGGGTTGTCAACTCGTTCAAAGTGACTTATCAAATTCAAATCGGGTCGTCCGCCTTTGAATGAGACATGTTGGGTTGTCACCTCATTCAAAGTGACATATCAAATTCAAATCGGGTCGTCTGCCTTTCAACAAGACATGTTGGGTTGTTACCTCGTTCAAAATGACATATCAAATTTAAGTTGGGTCGTCCGCTTTTTAATGAGACAAGTTAGGAAGCCACCTCATCCAAAGTGGTATATCACAACCAAGTTGGGTCATCCGCCTTTCAATGAGACAAGAATGGGTTGTCAGCCTTTCAATGAGACAAAAATGAATTGTTCGCCGTTCAAAGAACAAGATTAGATTGTCTGCCTTTCAACGAGACAAGTTGGGTCGTCCGCCTTTCAACGAGATAGGTACACAACTTTGTATCCCCAGCATCTCACAATTTGACACTGAGTGATTTTGAAAAATAATGTCAAAGGTACGCAATTATTTTTCGTCCTAGAATATTTTTTCCTTGTTTATTATCTTTCATTTAAAATAATTCAACCTCACTAGCAGACATAGAACATTTTCAAAACTCTATCAAAGTCTGGCATCATTCTGTGCATATGTTATTCCTTTTCTTTGTCAAGTCAAAATTAGCTACACGTCAACGTCTTCGTTCAAAGATTCTTTCATCATCTCTGAACAAAGAGGGGCAGTTGTTGACACCCAAATTTGGCCTGATATTTTCAAATTAATATTTTTAAATCTTTTATTCGTTAAATTACACAAAATATAATTTTTCTCATATTTATTTTCAATCTTAATACAATTTATTGATAGTTATCTTCACTTTTGAATATATTGAGATTTTTATCAATTTTTTATTTGTTTTAGTTAATTTTAATTATCGTTAATTTTTTGTTACAATCATTTTTCCATAAATAAATATTGTTTAATTTTATAGAATCATCAATTGTTTAGTTTTCACACAGTCCAATAATACATAAGGTGAAAAAGATATTTTTTACACAGATAAATAAATAGCACATGGTTTTAAATAAATCATAATTTTTAACCCACGGTTTTGATTGCCATAATTTTGTTTTGCCACCTAGATGATTTAGAGTTTTAAAGTTTTCTATAAAGTGTCTCATACACACTACACACTCCTTGGTGGCGGAAATTTCTCAAAATAGGCAAAAATTCCAAAAAGAAAAATATCAATTCTATCTCCTTAATAGCTAAGTTTTCCGGCAGAACCCCACCAGAGCTCCACCACCCACAGCCAATCGGTCTCCCCCTTCACTGTTCCACTCTCTACGTCACTACTCCGACCACCACCCAGAACCCTCCATTCAAACCACACCTCATCTTCTCCGATGAGATACCACCAGACCTACAACGCTTTTCGGTGAAATAAGCTTCAAGCTCCACCAGCCGTCCCACCACCAAACTTCATACCAAACACCTTCGGTCACCACCCCTCTTCCCACCACAACAGCTCTATCAGCGCCTCCCTCTTCCTTGTCACTGCCAGACCACCGCCTCCCTGCTTTCTCCCTCACACCACGCCACCGCGATTCCATTAACAGCGAGCTCCAAGCTCCAACCAGAAAACAAACCCACACCACAAGAACAACCAACAACACAACAGCTCCAAATAGTTCCTTTTCCCCTTCCCCCTCACGTTCTCTTTCTAGTTTTGTTTGTGTGATTTACAGGTTCTACGACGAACCCCGCTGCCGATGAAGACTCCGGCAAACCAAAGCTCCATGCCCAGCTCTTTTCCATCGTCTCTATACTCAAGATCGGGCAAGATCCGTCCAAAAAATTAACTCCGGTGAAGTGTGGTAAAATGGTATTCGATTTTGGTTTAATTTTTGGGTGTCGTTTCCATTCTTTTACACCAACTGTTGCTATGTTGATTTGATGGACTGTTTCACATTAATTTTGCACCATTTTTTTACTTTTCCAGCAACTTGAGTCATTTGGTTATTAGTTGTTTGTGCTTGGAATGCTTTTTATTAGTATTATATTGATTTTATGTTGATTTATGTCATTTGTGCATTGATTTTCCTATTGTTTGAGATTTTTTTCAACGATATGTGTGATTTATGGTGACATGTCATGTTATTTTGTTCATCATCTTATTTCTTACGGTTCGTTATTAATTTATAATTTTTTTTAGATTTCTAACTAATATTGAATATGATCAATTTAATTGGTCAATGATAAAAAAATTTCATTGCATTTTCGAGGCCTCCCCATAATAAAAGACGGATGTTATTTTGAGTTCGATCATTGTCGAATCTCAATTTATTGGCCAATGAAGAAATTATCATCGATTTCTAAGGCCTCCATTGTATATAAGACGGGTTTTATTTTTCTTTGTTATTGTATTTATTCATTTTTAGCTAACGATAGGCAAATATTAGGCCGTTTCGTAAAAGCTTTTCCTTATATTCTTTGAGTTTTGAAGAGTCTTTTTCTCTAACTCAAAAGAATAAATTCGAAGACATTGTAATATTTTTATTTTTATTTATTCATTTTTAGCTAACGATAGGCAAATATTAGGCCATTTCGTAAAAAGTTTTTCCTTATATTCTTCGAGTTTTGGAGAATCATTTTCTCTAACTCTGAAGAATCAGGATATTTATTTTATCTCCTCCTCAATTGAAAAAATGAATTCAGCCGGGAACCACCGTTGTGGATTCTGAAGGATGCCTAACCCCTTCCCTTCGGAATAACTTGAATCCTTACCTAGAATCTAACTGGTTTTGTAAACTAAAAATTGTTCAATTGTTAATAAGGTTTCCTAATTATCCTAAAATTAGGTGGCGGCTCTCATTCTTTTTCTCTCTTTAAATTAATTCTTTTAAACTATTTTTTATTAATTATTTTTTGTAGAGTCTCAAAATTGTGTTCAATCGGATATAACAGAATGACGACTCTGCTGGGGATAGTCAAGGTTCTAACCATTATGGGTTCATTTTTTCAATTAAGGAGATTTTACTCATTTTACAATTTTTTGATTTTTAATTATTTTTATTATTCTTTATTTGTACCTTGTATATTTTGTTGATTATTTGTAAATTGTATGTTCCTTACATTTATTAGATTATTTATTTATTGCATCATATGTATATTGTCATTGCATACATAGTATCTTTCCGTCAAATGGAAAAATTAGAATGCATCAGGAAAAAAGTGATTACGCGTGTCTTCGCGGTCACTTCTCTACTTAAAAAATTAAAATTTTCAAAACAATGAGCAATTAGTTGGTTCCAGGTTGACCGGCACTTGTTCATTGTTTTAGCCCGCAGTTGTCCACTCGAATTTCCGGTCTCTTTTCAAAACTCACTCTAGTCAATCTAGCGTAAAGCGAAGCCAAATTTCTGAAATAGGCATTGACCTAAGTTGACCCGATACCCCTGTGCCGGCACTTGTTCATTGTTTTAGCCCGCAGTTGTCCACTCGGATTTACGGTCTCTTTTCAAAACACACTCTAGTCAAACTAGTGTAGAGCGAAGCCAAATTCCTGAAATAGGCATTGACCTAAGTTGACCCGATACTCCAGGGGTGTCGGGCCCATTAGTGAGACCACCTTGCATTCGAAAGGGCCCACGGCTTGAAAGAACAATCATCTCCTATGTGCTCAATTGAAGGATGTGATGTCGAGTTGTACGAACCATTGTCCCTCGGGATTGGGATATATTTAGATAGTCTTTTATTTTTTGAAGATTGTCATTCGAAAGGCGTTTAAAATTTGCAAGAAGTCCAAGAAGTTCAAAAACGAAGTCAAAAGCAAATTTTAGGTTATTACAGGTTCGATCATATTCCCCGTAAGCTTTTCAATTATTTACAATGAAAACTGGGGCAGAACTTTTGAGAAGGTCTCAAAAATTCTACAAGAGATTACATTTGCTACAAGATTGAATACACAGAGTTGTTGAAGTCAAAACTGGGGTAGAATTTTTGAGGAAGGTCTTCAAAAATTTCACCAGAAAGGTAAGGAGAGCAACATCTTATGTTGAACTCTATGAAGCGCCGGACAGACAAATCAGGAGAGTTTTTGATTGAGTTTTGACACACCTCCATTTTTTTTTCATGACTATCTTGTTTTCTTTCATTTTTCTTTACATTATTTTTTGTGCATATGTGTGACATTCTTTCAAAAATGATAAATTTTATGTCATATCTGCACGAACTACGCACACCTGATTCTCATTCCTGGGGTGAGATATGTAGGCAACCCTTCTTGAGTTCGGTATCCCTAATTCATTTTTTGTTTTTTTTAGAATCACATCTTTGACTTGGTTGGTGCCAAAATAATTATAATGTGTAAAATAATTGGTTGAGAATGTTGACTTCAGGTGAACCATAGATTCTTTTGGTACCTCTTAGTTGTTATCTTTGTGACACTAGAAAATATCCTCTTGCATGCATCAAAGATATGAATAAAACAAACCTCATTGTTTCATGTGCATTGTGTGATGAAATTTTAGATTAAATTCAGTTGCATCGCACTGTTGATCTAGAACTTGGCCTAAATGTTTGTTGAGGTGAAATTCTGAGTAACATTTGATTTGGGAAAGAATCGTAGGCTTTCTTTGACCTGTTTGTGCCTTTTAATGCCTACAAAATAACATTAATCGCTAGCATGTCCCCCTTTGAGCCTGGAAGCCTTTTCTTTGGACAATCATATTTTAGCCTATACCCTTCTGAGTGCTTACATGCACTATCCCTCTCTTGGCCCGACCTCCTTGAGCGCACTGAAGATGTGCAAATTAAATAAGAAGATTTAAGTTTGAAGCTGTCAAAAGCAAAAGATGTTGCATCCCTGAAAGTCAAGGATACAAAATGACTTCGAAAGAAAAGAAAGGAGTCAAAAACTCTCCACAAGGACAAGACAAGGAAAAACAATAAAGAAAAACACTCCAACAATAATGGAGAAGTTAAAGAAAGAAGAAAACGTTAGGAAAAAGGAGAGAAGACTCCGACAAGCAAAGATTCAAGGGAAGTCAAAACAAAAGAAAGGGACAACACAAAAGTTCAAGCGCTAAAAGCGCAACAAAAGCACAAATCCAGTGCAACGCTCAAAGGAGGGATTAAGTCACTTTCATCCCAAATGAATATCCTACCCATCCTTAAGCTTACATTACAAGTCGATTACAAGCCCTACATGATCTCATTTCAAATGTTCTCACATTAGTGGAGATTTACATGAAGGCCAAGCATATGGCATCACAATTGCATGCATTAAATATTTTTCTGAGTGTGAATGTTCTTTGATAATATCCTCAAAATAAATACTCCAGATATGTGAAAATGAGGACTTTCTTTGTGGTAAGGGCACTTGAAACATGAGGATAGGTATAGTTCAAAATCTTTGTTTGAAGCAAGACAAACAAATCTTGTTGATACTTAGGTATGTTTGAGGTACCACTTGAAGCTATAGGAATTACCTCGAAGCCAATCTCTGTTAAAGGAGAAGCAAATGAGAAATTTTTTACTCAATGCTAAATGCTGGTGCCAACTGCAGTCAATACTTAATTCTCTCTTCACACGCTTCATTGTTCAAAATAAAATTGGGGTGAGAACCCACTTTTCTAAATACCTGCCAAGTGCATTTCCTTGTTAAAGTTGCTATCAACTTGTCAAACTGACATGTTGAGTTGTTACCTTGTCAAATTAACACACTTTTTTTAAAATTGGGTTGTCATCCCATTCAAAATGACATATTTTCTTTAAAATTGGGTTGTTATTCCATTCAAAATGATACATTTTTTTAAAAATTGGGTGGTCATCCCATTCAAAATGACATATTTTTTAAAATTGGGTTGTCATCCCATTCAAAATGACGTATTTTTTTTAGTTGGTCTGTCATCTATTTGAAGTGACATGTTATGTTTTGTTAGATCGTCACTCCTATATTTGTGACATGTTTTATTGAATTATGAATCCTATATTTGTGACGTAATATATTGGATCATCACCTCTTTGATTGTGAAATATTGCATTTGCTACTAGTAAATTTAGTGCAGATGGTTATGAGACATGTTGGGTTGTCACCTCGTTCAAAGTGACATATCAAATTCAAGTTGGGTCATCTGCCTTTCAATGAGACACGTTGGGTTGTCTACTCTTTCAAAGTGACATATCAAATTCAAATTGGGTCGTCCGCCTTTCAATGAGATATGTTGGGTTATCACCTCATTCAAAGTGACATCTCAAATTTAAGTTGGGTCGTCCGCGTTTCAATGAGACACATTGGGTTATCACCTCGTTCAAAGTGACATATCAAATTCAAGTTGGGTCGTCCGCCTTTCAATGAGACACATTGGATTGTCACCTTGTTCAAAGTGACATATCAAATTCAAGTTGGGTCGTCCGCCTTTCAATGAGATATATTGGGTTGTCACCTCGTTCAAAGTGACATATCAAATTCAAGTTGGGTCATCCGCCTTCCAATGAGACACGTTGGGTTGTCACCTCGTTCAAAATAACATATCAAATTCAAGTTGGGTCGTCCGCCTTTCAATGAGACACGTTAGATTGTCACCTCGTTAAAAGTGACATATCAAATTTAAATTGGGTCATCCGCCTTTCAATGAGATATGTTGAGTTGTCACCTCATTCAAAGTGACATATCAAATTCAAGTTGGGTCGTTCGCCTTTTAATGAGACATGTTGGGTTGTCACCTCGTTCAAAGTGACATATCAAATTCAAATTGGATCGTCTGTCTTTCAACGAGACATGTTAGGTTGTCACCTCGTTCAAAATAACATATCAAATTTAAGTTGGGTCGTCTGCCTTTTAATGAGACAAGTTAGGAAGCCACCTCATCCAAAGTGGTATATCACAACCAAGTTGGGTCATCCGCCTTTCAATGAGACATGTTGGGTTATCATCTTTATCAAAGTGATATCAAATTGAAATTGGGTCGTCCATTTCTAAGTGAAACAGGTTGGGTTGTCACCTCGTTTAAAGTGACATATTAAGTTCAAGATTGGGTCGTTCGCCTTTCAATGAGACAAGAATGGGTTGTCCGCCTTTCAATGAGACAAAAATGAGTTGTTCGCCGTTCAAAGAACATGATTGGATTGTCCGCCTTTCAACGAGACAAGTTCAGTCATCCGCCTTTCAACGAGACAGGTACACAACTTTGTATCCCCAGTATCTTACAATTTGACACTGGGTGATTTTGGAAAATAATGTCAAAGGTACGTAATTATTTTTCGTCCTAGAATATTTTTCCTTTGTTTGTTGTCTTTCATTTAAAATAATTCAACCTCACCAGCAGACATAGAGCATTTTTAAAACACTATCAAAGTGTGGCATCATTCTGTGCATATATTATTTCTTTTCTTTGTCACTTCAAAATTGGCTACACGTCAACGTCTTCGTTCAAAGATTCTTTCATCATCTCTAAATGAAGAGGGGCAGTTGTTGACACCCAATTTTGACCGGATATTTTTCAAATTAATATTTTTAAATCTTTTATTCGTTAAATTGCACAAAATATATTTTTTCTCATATTTTTTTAATGTTAATACAATTTATTGATAGTTATCCTCACTTTGAACATATTGACAGTTTTATCAAATTTTTATTTATTTTAGTTAATTTTAATTATCGTTACTTTTTTGTTACAATCATTTTTCCATAAATAAATATTGTTTAGTTTTATAGAATCATCAATTATTTAGTTTTTACACAGTCCAATAATACATAAAAGTGGAGAAGATATTTTAGTTGGTATTAGTTGTTTGTTCTTGGAATGCTTTTTATTAGTATTATATTGATTTTATGTTGATTTATGTCATTTGTGCATTGATTTTCCTATTGTTTGAATTTTTTTTCAACGATATGTGTGATTTATGGTGACATGTCATGTTATTTTGTTCATCATCTCATTTCTTAGGGTTCGTTATTAATTTATAATTTTCTTTAGATTTCTAACTAATATTGAATAAGATCAATTTATTTGGCCAATGCTAAAATCTTTTCATTGGATTTTCGAGGTCTCCCCATAATAAAAGACGGATGTTATTTTGAGTTCGATCATTTTATATCGAATCTCAATTTATTGGCCAATGAAGAAATTATCATCGATTTCCAAGGCCTCCATTGTATATAAGACGAGTTTTATTTTTCTTTGTTATTGTATTTATTCATTTTTAGCTAACGATAGGCAAATAGTAAGCCGTTTCGTAAAAGCTTTTCCTTATATTCTTCGAGTTTTGGAGAGTCTTTTTCTCTAATTTGAAAGAATAAATTCGAAGATATTGTAATATTTTTATTTGTATTTATTCATTTTTAGCTAACGATAGGCAAATATTAGGCCGTTTTGTAAAAAGCTTTTCCTTATATTCTTTGAGTTTTGGAGAGTCATTTTCTCTAACTCTGAAGAATCGAGATGTTTATTTTATCTCCTCCTCAATTGAAAAAATGAATTCAGCCGGGAACCACCGTTGTAGATTCAGAAGGATGCCTAACCCCTTCCCTTCGGAATAACTTGAACTCTTACCTACAATCTAACTGGTTTCGTAGACTAAAAATTGTTCAATTGTTAATAAGGTTTCCTAATTATCCTAAAATTAGGTGGTGACTCTCATTCTTTTTCTCACTTTAAATTAATTCTTTTAAACTATTTTTTATTAATTATTTTTTGTAGAGTCCCAAAGTTGTGTCCTATCGGATTTAACATCAATCACAATTTTTAAAGCCATAATTCTTTTTTCTTAAGTCACAATAATGAGTTACCACCAAAATTTCCTTACCACAATTCCCACTATCAATTAATAATAGCCCTTTTTCCCAATGGTTCCCAAACAATCCCGACTATCCCCAAACCGGAGTTTCCCCACAGTCATAAGCCTTGTTCCCTTACCACTTTTACCAATGGCAAGTCCATTGTCCAATTGTAATACCACTTTACTGATCCATTCGAGTACACATAGAAAGTCATTACCAACCAAAGCACACAAATTCAAGTTATGATTCTTCCCGGACCAACATCTCCACAATAAGGTAAGCAGTTACACACCAACAATTGCAGTCATACAAGTATCACTACACACCTAATTTCAAGCTTCAAGTTTCAATCACAGCACAATCGAATAATTGCGCACTACACATCTGCAGTCATCCAAACAACATTAATACACATAAGCATAATCGCAAGTCTCAAACTTCAACACTCAATCAAATCGGTTTCATTACCTTTTATTCTCTTCATGGATGACCATTAGACGATTCATCCATCCTTTACATAACCTCCCAGGCCAGATACCAATTGGAACCTTCCGGGTTCTAATTTCCCTTTCTTGTCTTATTACAACCGGAGTCCAATGGCATCCTTTACTTTGTTGAGAAGCTAATTGGAATCGAGAGATACCATATGCTTGGCTAGATGAGAGAACCCTTACCACCCGATCAAACAAGCAATGCGGAAAAAGAAGTAAACCATGAAATAAACCTTTTTAATACATGAAAATGTTTACAAAAATGTGGAAACCTTTTACAATTTTTGAAATCAGCCCTCCCTAGAATCTAGTCTAAGCCAGTACAAGAGCTACTATAAGATGATACAAAAATAAAGAAGACTCAACTCCCACCATAGAAGAAAAAGTAGGAGTTGCTGGAGAATCACCGTCATTCTGAACCTGTGAAACATCACCAACCCTGCAACCAGACTATACCCAAAAAGGTATAGCAAGAATAGAATCAATACAAACACACATACTGGTAGGCATAATCGATCGACCCGAATCCACTCCTACTATCATATAAGAAATCAAGGTAAATACATGAGTTAAATACATCCAACTCCTTTCACATCCACCTTTATCAAAACCCGCTTCGGAAACAACCTTCCTATCCCTTAGACTTCCCAAGTCACCTTGTCACCTAGACTTCCCAAGTCACCTTGTCACCTAGAATTCCCAAGTTATCTCGTCATTACCCGAAATCTATTTCCATACCCGGACTACCATTCCTTTACCCCAATCAACCACTATGACTCAATAACTCAGAGTAAACCCCACTACTTAATGACGTAGACCATAACCATCGTACCGCCACCTACTAGTACAAACTGTCCAAATGACCCCCAGGGCCATACCCGATAAGTAACCACAACCAACATTATAACCAGACCACAAGTCTCCCCCTTAGATTATCAATCGCACATAACAATTCTAACCGACATTGATGATTCTCAATGACATTAAACATATATCCCATTTTACATAACCCAGACCAAACAAGGATCCCTAGGACATCATATATGCCAATAACATGCGACCCTGATCCATAGAAGGACCACCTTGTCACTTAAGCATGCTAACCCGGCCCTTCAAGGACAAACAATATTCCAATAATAAGGATAACTCCCGGCCCTCTCAGGAACCCAACATGTGAAGAACAATAAGTAACAATTAGAACCGTAACCATATAATTCCAGATTCTCAGTTTGGGTTCTAACTTATCAACCACATGGAACATGTTCAACAACCAATCTTAAACAATGAGAAAATAACAGTAGCATATACCCTTTTTATCCTTCCCGGACCGACCACAGATCTCTATACCAACACCTAGTGTTAACAGGCAATACCCGATCCACCCCAGGACCATCCCCACTTTCAAGTGAAGCAACCCGGCCTCTCAAGGACCGATATAATCATTCATAGATTCAACAATTAACCATTAAGTCTGCCATTTTACATAACCCAGATCCACCCTGGGGTCCTCCCTAAACAACACCTAGGTGTTAGACATGCAACGCGGTCTACACCAAGACCAAACTCACAAATCAATACAATGATAACCCGGTGTCTCAAGGACCATATGCACAATCACAAATCATACACACAACCCGGTCCACTCAGGCAACCATTATAAAAATGTGATAATACAATAAAGTAAACTCGTACCAGGCGTGGTACCCGAGCTAACCTATTAGTATCTCGTACCAGGCGTGGTACCCGAGCCAACCGTTAGTATTCCTGTACCAAGCGTGGTACTCGAGCCAACAGTTAGTATACCCATACCAGGCGTGATACCCAAGACAACCGTTAGTAAGCCTGTACCAGGAGTGGTACCCGAGCCAACCAAATGTCACACAGAATCCACAATCACAAACAATGAATAATCAACACTTGTAACCAACAAACAATAACACCTAGTTCAATTCACAAGACTGACAACAAGACCCTTAGACATTTCAAAATCATTCCCTAAGAATACAACTCGTACAATTTTTAGACAAAGGTACACAAATATACAATGCATACAGAAATCAATAACCATCACCTACCCTATTCCGGGTACACAATGAACTGTCATATTCAATTCAGAGACTAACCGTGAACCACCCCTTTAAATATGCCATTAGATACCTTTATTCCTAACCCTCCTCCGAGGATCGAGATACAACTTGGGAAAACCCCCTAGCCTTGGAAACACAGTCATTATGATATCCTAATTATACCAATTCATTTTCTGGAACTTCCGTTCCTTGCACATTAGTTAATTACTAACCACTTTCGGTTCCCCGAACCTTCCTGACATTCTAGTCCCTGGATTTTATCATCATACAACACCTAATTAAGCATAACAACCCAAAATGTCACAACACATTATCACAACTCCATCAATTCTAGTTTAACCAATTCAACCCAAACAATTCTCCTCCAGACTCCGTGACCGAAGGACTAAGCATGGATTCTCCCTTTCAATCTATACAACAAGTACGAAATGGAAACATGTAAATCTACTCAATAAAGAAAACCTAGCCTACCTGGATGCCGAGCAACTATTCCATGCCCTTTCTGGCTCCGTAAAGGCATTCTATGATGATTATGTAGGCTCGAATCGATGGTTTTGCATCCTTTCAGCCAAAATCCTTCCTCCCCATGGCTCCCAAGCTTTGGAGCAGCCTAGGAGGGTTCTTGGAGTAACCCTCGTCTGTTTTGGGGTTGAATGGGAGAGAATGAAAATATAAAACCTGTTTTTGAGTTTTCTGATCCCGTCTCTCTGCTCTAGAGATCCACGATTTGCTATAGCAGTACCACCATAGCGGAACCTACTGCTATAATGGTGCTGACCGGCATTGACTTTCGCTATAGTGGTAATTTCGTCACTATAGCAGAGGTCACTACGGTGGTGTGTCAATCACTACGATGGTTGACACAGGATAGAAAGTAGTAAATCCTCTCAAAAGGGTCCATTTTATAACACACTTCGAAATCCTGACATTTCGTACCAACCCTTTCACGTCAACTTCGATATCGGGAGTTCTACTCACCCAAATTCATTTTTGAAAAGTCCCCCGGACTCCTTAAGGTCTTGGCTAACAGAAAAACTAGCTCAACCCAAGATATAACACCCAATCCGCACCTAGATTTTCCCAGACCACACCTTACTCTAAAATTGATCGAGACTAGCCTAACCCAGAATTTTCAACTCCAAAATCCAGAAGTTTTCTGACTCAAAAATTGGCATGAAAAGTTTACCCGTAATGAAGAACCTGGTCGTTACAATAATCTACACCATAAGACTTAATCAACTCAAGGTTATGCTACCTTTTCTAGCAAATGACTAAGAACTCATATGCATCCTCTCCAAGTACCCTAGTGAACTTGGGAGGCTGCAATCTCACGAATCTATAAAACATCTTTTACTCCTTAACTGTCATCACTGGCTTAGCCGCAAAATGACTGAGCTCTCCACACTCAAAGCACCAACTCAAATAAGCCAGAGTGTCTATTGCAACATGAAAACCTAGATAGGAACCTCTAGATATTTGTCCTGATCTCTGCCTACTCGAAACACTTTCCCCAAATAAGCCCCATTCGCAGTCTACAATGCTTCCTGAACCGGTCTACCCTGATGATAATGTTGACCCTTACCTGAGAATTCTCTGCCTGATGAACAACTAAAACCACCGTGGCTACAATCCTTCTTTCCACTACCTCTATAAGCATTGAAATGAATTCCCTCAATACACCTAGCATGATCCACTATCTACTAAAGAGTATCCCCAATAGTCACTAATTGAGCTATATCCAACTGAAGTGGAATAATCAATCTATTCACAAATTTTTGGATTCGTTCCTCCTCTAATTGGATACTCATCAAGGCATGTCTAGAAAAGGCATGGAATCTCATCTTATACTCGGTAACTATCATGGTACCCTACTGTAAGGCTATAACATAATACTGACTTCCTCATAGTTATAGAGTGAATATGGTAAGATGGAGGATTCAACTATAGTTTAAATTGTAATAATTTTGGCCACTAAACTTAACTCCCAAAATAAGAGTATGAGATAATCAAACTCTATATGTGGTCGTCGCTCGTTCATCTATTTTTTTGCTTGTATTAATAGACTTTTTTATAGCGTCTATATGACATGAAATGTGTGTGATTGAATTAACATAAAGAAAAACTAAGACTTTTCTTTTCTTGATAGCAAAACTTGATTAACTGACAATAGGAATTGATTTGAAGAAAGAAAATTCACTAATTAGGTTGAAAATGTGACCTTTTAAGAAATAAACTTAATGAGACAAAACTATAATAAATGGCATAAACTCGATGAACTTGTCGCTCCTTCTTCCTCTCTAGTTAACACAATTGGACACTAGCCAAAAAGGATTGGAAAAACTAAGAAATGGATCCCAAGATAATAAAAATTTAACTTAGTTACCATAAAGGGAGGAAATCTCATCGGAATAAAATGTATATTTCATTTAATAAAAAATTAGTAACACAATTTGCAGTTAATTCCTCTTCTTCTTGAGTACCTTTTTAAAAATGAATAAAATTTCTCTTTTTCTTTTCCCACGATGTTTAAACGCTTTGTTTTGATCAGTAATTTGTGCAATTATTTCATATTTATTTTCCTCAAAACCAATTTTTTTAAAAATTAATTGTGACTCAAATGACAGGTTAGTGAGTATCAAACTGTAAGAAATAAATTTAAGCATGATTTAATTTTTACTATATTTGAAAACAACATAAAATTTATACTAGATATGGCTTCTTCCAAAATTGGAGGAATAGTAATGTGCTTCTATAAGCATTGCAACAATTATAATCATGCACGTTACCATTAAATATTTAACAAATATTATTTTTTTACAAATTAACCATTAAATTGTTTTTTATTTTACACAATTTAAAATATTACGAAATCAATTTTACAAAATTCTTAGCCAATATTTAAAATGGTCGCTTGTTTCAATCTTTAGTTTTGTACATATAAAAATCAAAATATACAAAAAAATGTTACCTTTGTTGATGACTTAAATGAGTAATCAAACTCATTTGTTATTACTCTATGATATCTTTTTGTGGATACTACTTACTTAATTAAAATCACATTGAATAATTTTCGTATTAAGAATAGTTTGACTCAAAAAAATTGGTCATCATAAGACTAGCCATAAACTGCATATATCTCAAGTTGATAACATCTAACTTGGTATCTAATTCACCCTCATTTAGTTTATTGCCAAAATAATTACTATTTCCTACTAAGTATCCTCTAATTTATAAATTTACCAAATTTAAATGTTACCTACAAATAGGAGCTACTACGTAGGCAAGGAAACACACAACAACAACAAAGTCATGTAATCCCCCATATCCAAACAAACACATTTCTCCTCCTCTTTAGCCATATCTCTTCTGGCTCAGGGGAAACATTAAATCAATCTTGAGTAGCTTAGCCAGAATAACACTTCTTGTTTCTTTTTTAGCTTTCTTCGCCTTCAACATAATTGCCAGCAGCTGCTCTTGCCTGTGTTTATAAGCAAAGGGGCATGATCTTATACATTAGTATTTTACTTTCTTCTTTCTTGTTCAATGCTTGTAATTATTTACGAAGATCTTCAAATGCCTCAAAGACATTTGATTTGCCCTCAGCATGATCATGTTGGCGATCCTCTAGTTTCACTTCAAAAAAATTATCAGTTATTTTTTCTATACTTGTGGAACAATAGTAATATGGTTTTCCACTTGGTAAAAAGAGCATATCACCAACATCTGCTCTTTTTACCAAGTGAAAAACCCTGTTCCTTTGGTTCCACATGTATAGGAAAAACAATTGATAAATTTCTTGAAGTGAAACTAAAGGATCACCAACCCGATCATGCTCAGGGAAAATCAAATGTCTCTGAGCCATTTGAAGTTCTCCGTAAAGAATTAAAAGAATTGAATGAGAAAGAAAAAAAAGTGAATACTAATGTATAAGATATGCACCCTGGCTTAGAAACTACCGCCAGATAAACACAGGCACGAGCAGTTGCTAGCGCTGAAGTTGCAGGCAGAGAAAGGTGAAAAAAAGAAACAAAAAGTATTATTCTGGACGAGTTACTCAAGATCGATTCAAATATTTCCCCTGAGCCAGAAGAGACATGGCTAAAGAGGATGAGAAATGTGTTTGTTTGGATATGGGGGATTAAATGACTTGATTGTTGTGTGTTTCTTTGCCTAGGTATTGGCTCCTTTTTTTAGGGAACATTTAGATTCTGTAAATTTTTAAATTAGAGAATTCTTAGTTGTCAAAAATAACTATTTTGACATAAAACTAAATGAGGGTGAATTAGATACCAAATTAGATATTATCACCTTGAAATATATGTATTTTATGGCTCCGGTCTTATGATGACCAATTTTTTTGAGTCAATCTTTTTATTTTAGGAAAATAATTCAGTGTGGTTTAAATTAAGTAAGTAGTATCCACAGTAAGATGTCACGGAGTATTAACAAATGTGTTTGATTACTCACTGAAGCCATCAACAAAGTTAATTTAATTTTGTATATTTTGATACATAAATGTACAAACTAAAGATTGAAACAACCAACCATTTTAAATATTGGCTAAGAATTTTGTAACATCAATTTGAAAAATATTTGAATATTTGTAAATTTTTTTAAAAACAATTTAATAGTTAATTTCTAAAGATATATATTTATTTAATAATTAATGGTGACGTGCATGATTAAAGTAGTTGGAACACTTGCAGAAGCATACTATAATTTCTCCAATTTTGGAAGAAACCATATTTAGTATGAATTTTATTTTGTTTTCAAATATAGTAAAAGTTAAATCATACTTAAATTTATTTTTTACTGTTCCATACTCATGTCATGACCTAACCCACCGCGAGTGATACCCACACTAAACCCCCGGTGGGAGAATAAATTAATTAAACCAACACTTAACCCATTAAGCAGCTAAAAACCAATATGTCAAAAATAAACCAAGATTGACATCTTAACTTAACAAATTAGTAAGACCTGCGAAAAATAATTCCCTAGAATCTGAAAGTCGGGTACCAAAACTCTAAAACATGTCTAGAAGATAGAGATGCAACCCCAAAATAAAAGGAATCCAAGTCCAAACAATGGACTAGAACAAGTAGATGAATTCATGGTAGCCCGAAAGATGCAGCTCACCCTTAGATTCAGAAGTCGTCCATATTACAATTGAGGTCGCCCAACACCCACCGGAATATACCCTGTACTCAACAATAAGAGCAAGTGCAGTATCAGTACACAAAATAACAGTGTAATGGTAGGATCATTGGCCAGCTCCAAAATACAAAATATGAACAGTTAACCATAACTTAGTAAAACAGGACAAACATGTAAAACTCAAGTCAGTGAATATAAGAAAGACTCTAAGTCATCAACCGGACTTAACAACCACATGAGATATGTCAAAAACTACAATCAACACCCATATACAATTTCAACACCCCTTTCAAGTAACTCGGACCACCCAAGGACCCCTAGGATATCATCTACAGTGTTTAACATGCAACTTGGTCTACACAAGAACCACCTCAACATTTAAACACACCAACCCAGCCACTCATGGACCAACATGAAATAAATATATCACAACAATTAACCCAGTTCACTCATGGAACCAACACACAGAAGAACAACCAAATATGTACTAGGCATAGTACCCGAGCCAACCATAATAGAATCTGTACCAGGCATAGTACCTGAGCCAATTGATAGATATTCTACACCAGGCTTGGTACCCGAGCCAACCGATAATCTGTACCAGGCGTGGTACCCGAGTGTAATTCCCCAAACTTAAGATACGCATGCAACTCATAAACGCGAAGGAATCATTATAAACTAAGAGGATAAGGTTGTGAATGGATAATTATGCAAAGAGACACTTATATTAATCCATTTGAAGTGCTAGACTAAGGTTATAGACCAAAGGGAGACTTAAAACAAAATTTCAAATTGAAGGATTCACTACGGTGGACTATTTCAAGCAAGCTCGTGCAAGGTCTTACTTGTAACGGGTATATCTCGCAATATAAAAGGATTTAGAGGTCCTATAGAGTAACAATTAAAGGTATTTGAGTCTAGTTTTCAACTTACCAAACTGTTCATCCATACGAGTTCGAAGTAAAACGTTATGCATATTTTACTACAGACACGCGCACTGCCCAATCACTGCGGGACATGTGGAAGCCTTGGGTAAGTCGGCCAAAAGTTGTGTATTTATATTGAAACTTTGGGATTTCGTCTCCCATACATATCAGAACATAAGAGACCTGCTTAACACTAGTTTTCTTCATTTATTCTTCATCTCAACCCCTCCCTAACCTAAGGTAAGTGAATTCCTTCAAGAATCAAGTGTATTTTTCGTTGTAGGTCACGGAAACATACTTAGTCAAGTGTTTTCTTGAAGGAAAAGGTGTAGTTATCGAAGATTAAAAGGGTGCAGGGATTGTATTCTTATTGATAAAGGTATGGAGTCTCTCCTATCCCTATATATATGATTCTATGAGTTGTTTTAAGTATAGTTTACGAGTGGGACTCACGGAACGGTGATTGGAATGAGTCTGTGTTTTGCCCATTGTAGTTGAAATAATTGGTGAGCATGAGTATGTAGATGGCTGTAATGGTTGTATTATTGACAAAATGAGGTGTGTATTATTGTGTATTGAGTCAGCAAGCTTGCTACGATAAGGAGGGATGCTAGGTATAGAAAACACGATTTTTATGGCTCTTGCAAGCTTGTCGCTCGTCAAGTGTTTGATAAAATGCCTAAATGGATTGAGGATATTGTTTATATGTTATTAGGCTTCCTATCACTGTATTAAATGTTATAATTCTCCCTCAACTTAACCTATGAGCTTAAAGGGGCATTTAAATGCTACTAGATAAAGAACTCCCGAGGTGGTGTTTGGAAGTCGAGGGGTCATGTTTATGACCTTGTTTGGGATATGGAATGGGTTGTATATTGTAAGTAAAGGATGGATGGATTAATATTGACTTAATAGGTGGTCATAGTTTAGTTGATAAGGGGAAAAGAGTGAGGTGTGGCGATACACCATTTATTTATCTTATTTGCTAAGCTTGTTGCTCGTAAGCTATTATCGTTTTTCCGACCTCGCCATATTTCTTGGATAGTCATTTATACTATTGCATATGTTGTTATGTCATAGATAAGGAGTGTTTAAAGGGAAACAACAACATGACATAAGGGAGAGAGAGTCTCAAAGTAAGGTATGTAAAACTAAAATCTCTTTCTCTATCAAGGCATGACCTAGAGTCACATGTTCCTCCTATAAAGGTTGTCATAGATTATATGCCACTTGAAAGAAAAGGTTATTACTATTATATGTCTATCTCATGTGGAGTTCTAAATTTATAGAGTTATAGTACTCATTTCTAGTCAAAGAAGTCATATGTTTTACACGACCATACGTGTCTTAAGTTGAAACTCTTAGAAATTACCGAGCATATATGTCACAAAACTTAGAGGAAGTAATTAGCCACAGAATAGCCCTAAATATATAGATCACATAAATATATGATCTTTCAGCTATAAAAAAGTAATCAATATTCAGATAACAAGTTATGTGAAAGTTATATGATTCATAAGTTGCTTACTATGAGCCTTTACAAGCAAGATGAGATTATAACCTACTCTGCAGCGTGGGGTGGGTATCTTTAGGGCCACTATGTGCGATGCTATTCTATGCACAAAATTCAGATAGAGTCAGCTAGAACGTCCCATCATGGATTCCCCTGACTACAAAGGCCTGCGGGCAGACCTTACACGAGCCCTGGAGGGCGTACCTTGACAGACCAAGTTATCCAGACTATGACATTTAACACATGGTTGTGATAGTTGGCTACACATGCAAAATAGGTGTCACCGATCAGCGACAGTAGGCCATCTTGTGACTTCCTGACAGTTAGTATTACATAAAGAACATATATGCTATATAAAAAAGGGCAAAGATGTCACTTAGGTAAATTCTAGGAATTTAAAATATATGTAATTAAGTAATGTGTAGGACGTTATATAAGGACACCTGATATTGGTCATAGTACCAGTTTCAGTTTCAGTTTCAGATTACATGCCCTGTATGTGTATGCTCAGTTTTTTCTATTTTTGATATTCAATTCAGTGAGCATTCTTACATGTCTACTTGCTATTCAGTCTGCTTTACATACCAGTACATGTTTTATATGTACAGACGTCCCTTTATTTTTGGGCGCTGCATTTTTATGAATGTAGGCTTAGGTACTCAGGCTAGCAGACATCCACAGTAGACCAGTGCCTCCCAGTTGATCAGTTCGTAAGCTCCATCTCTCTCTGGAGCTATCAGACGCCTAGGTCATATGTTTTGGATTCATGTACATATCGTATGTTGGGTATGTCGAGGCCCTGTCCAGACTAGTTATCAGATTTTCAGTTGCAGACTCATTATAGGCTTCTTAGATATAGTTTTGTTTCAGTTGTATAGCTAGTCCAGTGGGACCTACAATTATCTATGTTTCGGTATATGTAAGCACATATTGGTGTCCATGTTGTTGCTTGTCAGTTTACAACTTTATCATGAGTTTACTATATATGTTTAGTAGGTGCTCGTATAACTCCTTGATGTTCGCCGCTCCTAGCTAGGGGCGTGACAAACTTGGTATCAGAGCACAAGGTTCAAGTGTCCCAGGGAGTCTAAGAAGCCGTGTCTAGTAGGACCTTCCTTATGAATGTGTTGCATGCCACATTTATAATTAAGGGACTACACGGGCATTTAGGAATCTGACCTTCTATTAAAATCTAGATCGTGCAATAGAGCTAAGTCATAGAAAGTTACTTCTGACTCACACTCTGCTTATTTGTGATACAGTTCATGTCTACCAAGGATACGGAAAATGTAGGCCATAATACCAGCACTACTCAAGAGGCAGGCACTGTAAAGCATTCTCCAGCAAGCGGATCATACCAGGGCTCAGGAGGTCTTGCCAAGTCCTACACTTCCAAGTCCTCAGGTTCCAAGAAGAGAAGGGCATTCAGGAGTTCCTACACCTCCAGTAGCATCAGCAACAATTTCTATACTGCTTATACCAACACCAGGTGCCTCAGAGCAGGATCTTAGAGGAGCAATATAGTTGCTCATCCAGTTAGCAGCTGCTCAGGTCCAAGGACAGAATGTGGCTACACGTAACACTATTCAGGGAGAGACTGCCGGATCCAGAGTTCATGATTTCCTCAGGATAAATCCCCCTGTGTTTACAGGATCTAGTGTGAAAGAGGACCCTCAACAGTTTGTAGATGAGATCAATAAAATCTTTAGGGTTATGCAAATATCTGAGACTGCGGCTGTTGAATTGTCCTCCTATCAGCTAAAAGATGTCACCCTTGCCTGGCATGAGATGCGGGTCAATTCTAGGGGCCCAAACACCCCTCTAACAATTTGGGAAGATTTCTCGATGAATTTCTATCTTTACAACAGAATAACCTTAGTGTCAAGGAGTATAGCATGCGATTTACTCAGTTGTCCAGATTTTCTCTAGAGATGGTCAGCACCTAGAGGGCAAGGATGCATTACTTTGTGGGTGGCCGCGAATATCATTTGATTAAATCTTGTGAAGTTGCTGCACTTAATAATGATATGGATATTGCTAGACTGATGGCATATGCGCAGCAGACAGAGGATCGCATACGTGACCATAGGGCAAACAGATCAGAAAGAAAGTAGAGTAAGAGGGCCAGAGCAGCTGGCAGGTATCACAGAAGTGACAGGGCTTCCTCCAGTAGAGGACCACCTAGGCAGGTTCAGTCGGTATCCCGCTTCACAGCTAGTGCTCCAGCTCAGTCATCAAGGTCCAGACAGGATCATAGTCAAACTTCTAGGGCACTAGGCCCTACTATTAGAGAGGTACTAGTCGGGGATTACCACCTCAGTCTACTTGCAGACAGTGTGGCCGATCTCATTTTGGAGAGTGCTTATATGGCTCTGCCACTTGTTATGGGTGTGGAGTCAAAAGTTACAAGATGCAGGATTATCCTAGATATAGAGCTGAGGGAAAGTGTGATAGATCACCGTCTATAGGCTTCATAGGAGCATCCTCTTCTTCAGCACCACCTTTATCTTGTGATCCCTAGGCACAGACAAGCAGAGGTACATGTAGGGGTAGAGGTAGAGTTTCAGGTTTGGGAGCTGGCCCAAATCCAACGTATGCATTAGCAGGCCGATAGGTTTCAGAGGCTTCCCCAGATATGGTTACAGGTACCTTATCCATCTTCTCTTATAATGTTTATGCATTGATAGATCCCGAGGAGACCCTGTCATATGTTACTCTATTTGTTGCTAAGAAGTTCAGAATAGATCCAGAGTTATTATGTGAGCCATTTGCAGTATCGACTCCAGTAAGAGACTCTATTATAGCTAAAAGGATCTACTATGGGTGGCTAGTAACAGTATGTGGCCATGATACATTTGGAAAACTTGATAGAGCTGGACATGGTTGATTTTGATGCCATTATGGGAATGGACTGGCTACCCTCTTGTTACGCTACAGTTGATTACCGAGCTAAGATTGCTCGATTCCATGCTGTAAAGCCTAGAGGAACAACAAAAATTGCTGAGTAGGGAGTATGTAGAGGGCTGTAATGGTTGTATTATTGACAAAATGAGGTGTGTAATGTTGTGTATTGAGGTAGAAAGATTGCTGCGATAAGGAGGGATGCTAGGTATAGCAAACACGATTTTTATGGCTCTTGCAAGCTTGTCGCTCGTCAAGTATTTGATAAAATACCTAAATGGATTGAGGATGTTCTTTATATGTTATTAGTCTTCCTATCACTGTATTAAATGTTATAATTCTCCCTCAACTTAACCTATGAGCTTAAAAGAGCATTTAAATGCTACTAGATAAAGAACACCCGAGGTGGTGTTTGAAAGCTGAGGGGTCAAGTTTATGACCTTGTTTGGGATATGGAATGGGCTGTATATTATAAGGAAAGGATGGAGGGATTAATATTGTCTTAATAGGTGGTAATAGTTCAGTTGATATGGGGAAAAGAGAGAGGTGTGGCGATACACCATTTATTTATCTTATTTGCTGAGCTTGTCGCTCGTAAGCTATTATCGTTTTTCCGACCTCACCATATTTCTTGGTTAGTCGCTTATACTATTACATATGTTGTTATGTCATAGATAAGGAGTGTTTGAAGGGAACCAACTACATGACATAAAGGAGAGAGAGTCTCAAAGTAATGTATGTAAAGCTAAAACCTCTTTCACCATCAAGGCACGACCTAGAGTCACATGTTCCTCCTATAAAGATCGTCATAGATTATATGCCACTTGAAAGCAAGGTTATTACTATTATAGGTCTCCCTCATGTGGAGTCCTGAATATATAGAGTTATAGTACTCATTTCTAGTCAAAGAAGTCATATGTTTCACACGAACATACGTGTCTTGAGTTGAAACTCCTAGAAATTACCGAGCTTATATGTCACTGTCACGCCCTGAGGCTACCCCCTTGACGTAACACTGGACCACAAGTGCCCCAAGCTAACCATTGGTCATAGCATAACTCAGATAATTCAAATAAACAAGCGGAAGCATAATAGGAAGATCCAAAATCAACGCATAGATAATCAAGTCAAATAGGAATAAAAATTCAAAAAAAAAGGAACTTGAATACTGTCTATGTCTAAAAAGCCTCTAATTGTCATAAAGAGTTGCTGGGACAAGACCCCAGCTAACTCAAAATCTGAAATGAAAGAATAAAGGTAGGCTCGCTAACTCTAGTCCTCGAATAATGAGAACTCACCAATAATCAGCTGATAGTCTGGCATAGTCTAGACACGAGTCTGAGGGTAGGTGCCTGAATCTGCATCGCAAAATGATGCAGTGCAAAATGCGTCAGTACTATAGGAAGTACTGAATATATGAGATAAACAGGAATCTGAGATAAGCATGCTAAATAAACTTGTAAATCTAAAATCATGTTATAAGTGTAAAACTGAAATTCAAGAGACACAATGCAATGCCAAAGCAAGATATGCAAAATATCATAAGTAATCATAATAGTCCTGAAGTCTGAAGGCAAAGAGTCATTGAATTTTGAAACCTGATACTATTTCTGTGGGAGGTTCTATAACCGATATAGACCATGTGAGCTATATGGAATCCGATGTATACGCCCCATCGAAAGGACCCAATATACCTTGCCAGGGTATAAAGGCATGACTGTGGAATGATCACTAAATCTGATGCCCAACTGAGGGGACTTAGAACCTACGGGGGCACGTAGTTTTGGGACTAAGGGTACTCACTCTTACCCTGTCCAACTCGATGCTAATACTACTCCAAAAACATATACATATAGCTCATAATACTTGTGACATGTCTGATGTCAAAACTGTTCATAACTTAGGTAGACATATCTGGATGCCAAACCTTTCATAAAACATAGGGACATATCTAATGTACAAATCTGTTGAAAAAGCATAAGGACATATCTGATGACATGCAATTCACAATTCATGAATCTTAAAGCTTTGCAAAACCATAATTCAAAATATACTTTCCTTTCTAATATCATAGCTTGAAGAATTAGGCATGCAATTTCATGAAAATAGAGGTCATATTACCTAAACATACCAATTTTTTGACTTGAAGACACGCAATTCGATGAATCATGCTAGAATTCATACTTGACATATGGGCTTTTGAAAATATAGAAAGAATCATAATTAAAACATGGGCAATGAATATGAAATCATGAATCGAACCTTTAAATAAAAACCCATAACTTTTCCCCCAATTTGAGTAAGAACCCTAATTTAGAAATCCATAAATCCAATTTGGAAGATTGGGCTTTTGGGCATAAGGGTGGAGGGAATTCCTTATTGAATACTCACATACCTTGATTGAAGCTAACTCAACTGAAATAGAAAATAAATGGTGGATTGAACTTGGAGCTTGAAGAAGTTCTTTTCCCAATTTGGTAGATGAATGAGGTAATGAGAAGGGACTTCGGCTAATAGGTTTATAAATCATGCTAAGAATGGCCAAAATAACCTCACTTAGGAGTTAAAAGGGTGGGTAATGACTGAAATACCCCTGGGAATTAATTAAGAAAAAATCTGAAAAAATTGACTTTCAGGAATCACAGATGGATTCCACGAGTCGTAGACCAAACCAAGGCTCGTGGTTTCCACTCGTGGTTCCTGGCCACAGAGTCAGTCTGCAGAAGGCAAACCACTATTCAACAGGACGACTCGTCAACTGGACTATGACCCGTAGACCAGAGCCGTAGCTCTAGGCTCAACATTCAAGCTGCATATAAGGAGCTACGAGTCAACAGGACGGGCCGTAGAATGAAACACGGTCCGTAGACATGAGTCGTAGTTCCTGGGAAAGGTACTGATATCTGGTTTAGGTTCCACGAGTTAACAATATGGTCCGTGGTCCAAACTACGGTCCATAGAATCAGCTAGTGGTTCTCAGACCAAAAGTTGGACTATAGGAGTCAAGCCACAGTTCCATTCCACGACTCGTGGTTCTAACCACGGTATGTGGTTTGGACCCATAAATCCTGGAAACATGAATTTTTTTTGAGATTTAAACTTAGAAAGCTGGTTCAATTTTTGGGGTGTTACAGTCACGAAACTTAGAGGAAGTAATTAGCCGCAGAATAGCCCTGAATATATAGATCACACAAATATATGATCCTTCAACTAAAAGAAAGTAATCAATATTCAGATAACAAGTTATATGATTTATAAGTTGCTTACTATGAGCTTTTACAGGCAAGATGAGATTATAGCCTACTTTATAGCATGGGGTGGGTATCTTTAGGGCCACTACGTGCGACACTATTCTATGCACATAATTCAGATAAAGTCAGTTGGAACGTCCCATCGTGGATTCCCCTGACTACACAGGCCTACGGGAAGACCTTATAGGAGCCCTCCGGAGGGCGTACCTTGACAGACCACGTTATCTAGACTATGAGATTTCACACATGGTTGTGATAGTTGGATACATATGCCAAAAAGGTGTCACTGATCACCGATAGTAGGCCATTTTTTGACTTCTTGACAGTTAGTATTACATAAAGAATAGATATGCTATATATAAAAAAGGCAAAGATGTCACCTAGGAAAATTCTAGGAATTTTAAATATATGTAATTAAGTAATGCATAGGACGTTATATACGGACCAATGATATTGCTCATAGTACCAGTTTAAGTTTCATTTTCAGATTACATGCCCTGTATGTGTATGCTTAGATTTTCCTATTTTTGATATTCAATTCAGTGAGCATTCTTACATGTCTACTTGTTATTCAGTCTGCTATACATTCCAGTACATATTTTATATATGTACTGACGTCCCTTTATTTTTGGGCGCTGTATTTTTATGAATCCAGACTCAGGTAATCAGGCTAGCAGACATCCACAGTAGACCAGTGCCTCCCAATTGATCAGTTGGTAAGCTCCACCTCTCTCTGGAGCTATCAGACGCCTAGGTCATATGTTTTGGATTCATGTACATATCATATGTTGGGTATGTCGGGGCCCTGTCTCGACTAGTTATCAGATTTTCAGTTGCAGACTCTTTAAAGGCTTCTTAGACATAGTTTTATTTCAGTTGTACAACTAGTCCAATGGGCCCTCCAGTTATCTATGTTTCGGTATATGTAAGCACATATTGGTGTCCATGTTGTTGCTTGTCAGTTTACAACTTTATCATCAGTTTAGTATATATGTTTAGCAGGTGCTCGTATAACTCCTTGATGTCTACCACCCTATCTAGGGGCGTGACACTGAGCCAACCGATAATCACAATTTGTAACAATCACAACTACAATAAAAATACATACCATACTTGTACAGCAACAAGTATCAACCAAGTCCATTGCATGAGATTGACAGTATGATATCATTTAACATTAATTCCTTATTCCCTAAGCATACATTGTACAAGTAATACTAATCGAATAGTTACATGCACACATAACACAATCTGGGAATACAACAACCATCACCTACCTCAAATCAAGCCTGAACGCTCTACTGGACCAGAGCTTTTCCATTTGTTGAAAATCTAGCTTGATCGTGGTCTAAAAACAAGAAATGCAATACAAATTCAACCAATGACCTTATTAATCGTGGATTATATATAGCCTAATCCTGAATCCCCTTGGCCAAGTTCATGATCATTCTACCCATCCCAGGGTCTTCCCACCTTAAATTCACCTAATTACTACCAATTCAATGGTTATGCTAGTGAATTATGGTAAGGAATCTTTAAATAAATAACATAAATCAAGAAACCAAGGATTTATGCCTTAACATTCCTCTTTACACAAGATTTTTACAGTTAGGGCAAGCTAAACCCTCCCCAAGACCTGCAACTAGTGATTCTATGAACTAGGAATTGACATACTAGTTAGCGAGGATAAAGGACTTACCTTAATGAAGATTTCTGATGGAAAAATGGTGGAAATCGCCCAAAGTCGCCACAACCCTCCCCAAAATGTTGTTGGAAAGTAGTAAAAAATTTTTGGGAAGTTTCTGCATTTACAACGACTAATCTTGCTATAGCAACCCAATCCTTCTATAGCAGCACCACCATAGCAGAAGCCACCCGCTATAGCAGAGTTGACCGCCCTTGACTACCGTTCTAACTAGAATTTCTCCGCTATAACGGTGTCGCAGTAGCAGCGTGTTATCCGCTATAACGGCTGACACATGACAGAAACTCGGAAATCCCCCCAGTTTTTCCCATTTTCACAATAGACCCTCTAACCTTGACGTTCTAGACCAACCCCTTTACATCAAGTTCGATATCGGGAGTTCTACTCAACTGAATTCATTTCCGAAAAGCCCTACGGACTCCTTAATGCCTTAGCTAATATAAAAACCAGCTCTAACTTAATCATTTAACCCAATACTTTCTCGGATTTCCCTAGACCTCACCTTGCTCAGATTTCGCCCAAGACTAGCCTAGCCTAAAATTTTCAGCTCCCCAACACAGAAGTTTTTTAACCTATTTTCTCACACGAATAGCTAACCTATAACGATGGGAAGGGTCATTACAACTCACCAACCTGTCATTTGACTCACAATGAAATTTTTTAAAACTAGTTTTGAGGTAAATAAATTTGAAATAATTGCACAAAATATTGATCAGAAAACAGCATTTAAACATAGTGGAGAAAGAAAAGGAGAAATTTTATTTTTTTTAAGAAAAATACTCAAGAAGAAGAGGAATTAACTGCAAATTGTCATACTAATTTTTTATTAAATGAAAATATACATTTTATACTGATGAGATTTCCTCCCTTTATAGAACTAAGTTAAATTTTAATTATCATGGGATATATGTTAGTGTATCCAATCATTTATGGCTAGTATGCATCTGTGTAAACTAGACTGGAAGAAGGAGCGAGAGCTTCATTGAGCTTATGCCATATATTATAGTTTTATCGAATTACGTTGATGTAATGACCCTTCCGGTCATTTCCACGTATAAGTTTGAAGTCAAGAAAATCGACAAAAGTTATCGTAAGTTCGTTAAGAAATTTTCTGAACTTTGGGTCAAATGTCTCAGGGCTTTTCTCTCAATATATAAAGAGTTAGAAGTCCCCCGAAATACCAAATCAAAGGTCTACGAGTCTAGTTTCCAACACATAAAACCTCACGTCCAACTGATCTTGGAGTAAAAAGGTATGACTGTTTTACCGCGGACTGTCTGGCAGAAAACGGGTTGCGAACCGGGTCGCGAACCGGGTTGGGTTAAACTTGATTTAAGCCTCGACTTCACGTTTTAAAACACCATTTCAGTTCTGAAACAGTGATAAATTATAAGGGAGGATCCCGAGAGAATTCTTGAGTATCAAAATCGTGCGTTGGCGAATTACGAGCCTAAACTTAAGAATTGTATTAGCATCGTGCGTGTATTTAAAAATATTTTATTTAAAAGTTGAATTTGGTAAAAATTATATTAGTATTGCCTTTTCAAAATATTTTAAAGATTTATGGGAAATATTTTTGAAACGTTATAATTGTATATGTATTTATTTTATAAGGTTTTTATACACCATAATATTTTATCGGAGATAATAAATTTAGTTATGTTGAAAACTATTATTATAATATAGTAGGTTTTGTTTGAAATAATTTTCTATGAATTATGGTATATTTAAAATATTATATTTATTTTACCATGAATTTATGCAATACCCGAGTATATACTTAACAGATCGAATTGGTTGCTACCTCCACTTCCACGTGGAAATGGAGGGCTAACATAGCGCATAGCAAGTGGAAAGGTGGCATCACCTAATCATTTTAATAGTGCTAATTTCTAAATGATTACATTAATTAATTCACTTACCTACTGCCTATGACATATATATACTACTTATACGTAAAAGTGTTCTATAGTCACTGTGTGGGATTTATATAGAGCATTAGAGGGGTTTGGTAGAGAAATCATATTTTGAGGTTATGTTTAATTTCGGAAGGAAAATCAATTATCGACGTCAAGTTATTCAAGCCCGAGTTCGAGTTTGATTTCGTGTTGGGGATTTTTCGGAGAGGTTCAAGCTTGTCGTCGGACGACAGGTAGGTTACGGTTTATTTTCCTAGACTCCGCATATATAGAATAAAATTATATTAATGGGCATCCCTGGGTTGGATTATTAGGTTGGTACCACAGACCTCGACCGCTTTATTCATGTCCGCCTACTTTTGTTCCTCCGTTGCTTGTAGTATTTGCCGATATATTTTATTTACCCTTGTAGTCCTGTGAGGCCTTGTTGACTCTGGAACATAGAAGGTGGGATTTTGGGAATGTCCGCGAGTCCCGGGCATAGAATTATCCTTCTAGGCTGGTTTTGCTTGCTGAGTAGCTGTGGGCCTGTGCAGGGTCGATAGGTTGATTGTGAGCTGCTGGGCAGCTATTGTGTGTGATCATACCATTTCCATGCATATAAAGAGGTTTTATCCATGTTTTACTATGGTTTTGGCTTCGGGCCTACTGACACTATTTTCTAAACCTTGCATGGCCCGGGGGGCCCGTTTTTGATGGAAATGATTTGGAAATAGTTGATTTGACTTGAGAGTATTCTTGGGTAAAAGAAAGTAAAATTATGTTTTAAAACACCAGTTTTACTACTACAGTAGACTCGGCAGGGCCGGAGTGCTAGTTGAGTTTTCTTGCTACTTGAGATGATTTTTAGCCTCGGTCGGACCGAGCACCTGAGATGACTTTTTACTGTTTAGACCCGGTTACGCCCGGGCACCCTTGGAGGGGTTTTTGAGACATTTTTCTACTACTTTAGTCCTGGATAGGGTCTGGGCATTGCATATTCAAGACTGGGTCTCCATCCTGATACCGGACTTGCTTTCGGGCGACATGTTCTGATACTGAGTTTTAGTATGGGGTCTGGGACCTCCATGGACCTTGTCATCCGGGCCAGGGGCTACGGGCTGCGTATGCCGGAGGAGGGGTATACGGTGGAGTAGAGGTATACGGGCAGTGTCCTTCCATGGAACCTACCTGCTGGGCCGGATCGGCGCCGGAGGAGGTACATACAGAGATACCATGGCACTTGGGATCTTCATGCATCATATCATTCATGGTTTGAGGTTCCACCCTTGTTTGTTGTTTGCTGATTGTACGCTCCGGTAGTATGGGATGCGGAGGGTTTGTTTTCACTTGTTTGTGTTCCTCGGTTGTATGGGCGGCCGAGGGACTGTAGGTAGACTCTTTCTATTTACTTGTAGAATTATTCCCTATTATGGATAAGTACGAGATTGGTTACTGCTAGACTGTTAGTTTCTGGATTTGAGATTGGTATGACTAGTTGAGTTTGATTCATGTCTCTGAGCATGCCTATTATTACTTTTTCTCTCTTCTTCTTACACTTGAGGTTACCGGTATACCGTCCATTTCGTAAACTTATTTTGTATACACTGTTATTGCAAGGACCCCAGGTGCGTTGTTTCTTACTTTCACCTGTGCCTTTGGTGTGTATATTCTGCTTACTAGCCTCATATGTGGTTCTGTTGATTTCCCTCTGGGCTAGTTCCTGTGTACCTTTCGTTGATTTCTGTGACTACTTGCTTCTATTCTGTCTATTACTGCGCTTTTATCTTATATGTGCCCAGTCGGCCTATGATACCTACTGGGTACCTTATGCTTCGCATTTGGTGCTCACCCCTACCCCTTGCATCTTTGGGTGCAGATCCTAGCGTGGGCCATTGCCGTTAGATCGTTGTGATTCGTGCTTGGAGATCTGTCGGGGACTACTTCAGGCTGAGGGTGAGCTCTTGGCGATCGGAGCTTAGCTTTAGTTTATCTTTTGCTTTATGTACTCTATTACCATTCAGAGACATCTGTATATATTCTTTTGGATAGTTTTCACTCCATGTATGTAGTTTTGGCTATATACTATGATACCGGGTCTTGGGGTTTGGTTTAGTTTCCGCATATGTATATATTTATATCCCTGTTATCTATTTTATTCGTCTGGTTCCCTTATTTGTTAGATAGTAGCCCATTGCTAACTGTTCTGGGCTACGGGGATTGGTTCACCTACCGGGGGTTGTAGGTGCCATCATGACTGAGAAATTGGATTGTGACAACTTGGTATCAGATCTTTAGGTTCACCGGTATCGTCGGTATAGGAGCCAATGTCTAGTAGAGTCCTGCGGATCGGGGCGGAGACGTCCGTACTCAATCTTTGGGAGGCTACAGTGGCATTTTAGGAATTTGACTCTTTCATTGCTTCTGTGTCGTGCGTAGTACCCTTGAAGTTTCTGGAAATCTCATTTGTTCTATTTCATTCTTCCACAGATGGTTCATACGAGATCATCGGCATCACGCGAAGATGAGCCTCCCACTCCAGCTAGGGGTCGAGGACGCCCTCGATCAGTGGCAACTGCTAGAGCTGCTAGCGTGGAGATAGAGCCCGAGCAGCATGTGGTTCAGGGGGCAGCCCAGGTACCACCAGCTCCAGTGCCAGCTCCAGCGCCAGCTCCAGTACCAGCTCCAGTGCCCACCTCTGTGCCAGCTTCAGCCGCAGCTCAGTCTCCAGATATTCGGGGATTACTATTATAGCTTTTGGGTGTGATTGGAGAGCGTCCTTCTGAGGTAGCGCAGACATCCGATCAGGGGGCAGCCCTGGGTGCATAGAGCTTAGGAGCGCAGCCGGCTACTATGGCTCCCCGTGGCGGAGGTCATTCCGGTCCCATCTGTTGCACAGCCTCTTGCTCCTCGCCCAGCTATGACAGAGTCAGAGCATAAGGCATTGGGTAGGTTTTTGAGGTTAGCACCTCCGAGATTTGCTGGTACTTCTGGACAGGATCCACATGACTTTATTACTACCTGTGAGGAGATGTTGCATCATCTGGGTTTGTTAGAGACTCATGGGGTTGGTTATACTACCTATCAGTTGGAGGGCCCAATAAAGTTATGGTGGAGGGCCCAGGTTGCTTGTAGACCACCATCGTCACCTCCTTTGACCTGGTCTAAGTTTTATGAGGCCTTTATGGCCAAGTTCCTACCCCAGAGTGATCGGGAGCGTCGCAGGGAGTAGTTCACTCACCTTGTGCAGGGATCTATGACTATCTCTGAGTATGAGACCTGCTTTCATCAGCTAGCACCGTTCGGAGCTATGATTATTCCTACCGAGGCTGATAGGATTCGCAGATTTGTATGGGGTTTGAGGCCAGAGATCAGGCAGCCAGCTGAGATATTGATTGCTAGTGGTCGGTCATTCCAGGCTATTGTAGACTATGCCCGCACTGTGGAGGACCTACAACGACATGATCAGGGGTCCAGAGATAAGAGGCCTCGACATCAGGGTGTCTATAGTGGTTCCAGATATGGCGGTAGAGGTCCTGGCCAATGGAGTCGGAGTTATCAGCCACAGCAGTACCAGGGTCAGTCCAGCCGACCGGTTCAGGCTTCCTTTCAGACTTTCGGTAGTACCCAGTTCGAGCAGGGTCAGGGCAACCATCAGGGCTATAGCGACCAGTCTTCGAGGGGTACAGTTTCTGGGGCATCAGGTCGTGGTGGTCATTCGGGATTTGTGGGTTCATCTCGACTGAGTAGGCCGTCAGGGGCTTATTTTACTTGTGGTGCGATAGGTCACTTTGCTAGAGATTGCCCTCAGCAGGGTACAGTCCAGTTGGCCGAGCCTTTATGGGTAGTTCAGCCCCTGGCTAGAGGGGGTGAGCATCAGAGTAGAGGTGGTGTGCCACGCGGCAGAGCAGGTGGTAGGGATGGCGGTCGGGCAGGTGGAGGTCGTCGTCAGTTTTACGCGGTCCCTAGGAGACCAAAGGCAGAGGCCTCAGATGCTGTGATTACAGGTACGATTTCTGTGTGCCATCAGTCTGCTATGGCTTTGTTTGATCCTGGATCCACTTGTTCATATGTATCTGCCTACTTTGTGCCTTGTTTGGGGTTGGCTAGTGAGCCATTATCTATTCCTGTTTCTGTTTCAACCCCAGTAGGAGATTCTTTAGTAGTGGATCGGATTGTGAGATCCTGTATGTTATCTGTTGGTGGTTCAGAGACTTGGGGTGATTTGATGATTCTTGATATGCTAGATTTTGATGTGATCTGGCATGGACTGGTTATCCCCTCACCGTGTGGTTTTGGATTGTTATGCCAAGACCATTACCATAGCCGTGCCCGGTGTATCCCCGGTTGTGTGGCAGGGTTCTGTTAGACATGCACCATCTGGGATCATCTCTTGTCTTCGAGCTAGGAAGTTGATTTCCCGTGGGTGTTTAGCTTATCTAGCATATGTCCGGGATGTTAGTGCTGACCCCACTTCCCCTGAGTCTGTTCCTGTGGTTAGAGACTTCCTCGATGTATTTCCTACCGACCTGCCAGGCCTTCCACCTGAGAGAGATATTGATTTTGCTATTGAGTTGGAGCCGGGCACTAGGCCCAGTTTCTAT